>KZ345256.1:40175-57650 GCA_002352805.1 Teladorsagia circumcincta
TGTGTTGAACTAGCAGAGTGAACTAAACGGTCATGAAAGGGAGCGAGTAAGTTGGAAAAACTCCATCTCGGTAATGGGAAAGGGGGCGCAAGTGTGGTGAAATGAAATCTCGATAAAAACGTACCCGTGCCATCGTTGATTATCGTATTCTAGTCGAACAACGGGTTGTAATCCGAACGCTTTGCCCACCTCGATCCATGATTCTATGCAAACATGAAAAGCCTTTACAACCTATTGACTGGTCCCATTTTTATCGAGATTTCATTTCACCACACTTGCGCCCCCTTTCCCATTACCGAGATGGAGTTTTTCCAACTTACTCGCTACCTTTCATGACCGTTTAGTTCACTCTGCTAGTTCAACACAGTCAACTGCTCAGTTTCCAAAAGTTGCTCCAACATGTCTACGTTAAGCAAGCGCTCCTATCGACATTTAATTTGATATAAAATCATGTATACATTATAAAACCTTATGGACTAGACAGATTTTTGTTTTTGCCTATGACTGCATAACTTCAACACACTGTGTGAGCATATTCAGATATTGCATAACTTTCGAATACTGTCTCTCTAATATTATCGATAGATGCATTTATAATTTTTGTGCTCTGTATCACGTGTTACTTCGGGTAAATAAAGTATTCTATTCGGTTGTCTTAGAAGAAGCAGCTTTGCAAGGGTTGAATGGAGCGAGAAAAATGAAAAGGAAGAAAGAAGAGTGAGAAGGATGATAGTTTCATATGCCATGCGAAGTCAAAGCAGAAGTACAGCAGTACTTATCGTGTGGAAGGGCTGCTCTGTCATTCTGGGAACTTGCATAATGACGGCAGCTCAGTTTTTTTGCATTTTCTGTATTTTTTTTTGTAAAGGGAATTTTTGCCACTTAGGGCCGATGCACGGCTGATGCATCGGCCCTCAGTGGCAAAAATTCCCTTTCATAAATTTCTGTGTCCATCATAAATTGGACACAGAGTATAGTGGTCACTAGTCCAAAAAGCCACGCGGAATAAGGGTCTATCAAAAACCAATCCGACGCCTCATTGAAGCGAACGGCGCAACCCTCAAACTCGAGAAAAGAAATGAATAAAGCAGTTTTGAAAAGAAACATGCGATAAAATTCCAAAATGTATGTTGAAGGCTAGCACGAAATAAAATAGAAAAGGTTACAATCACAGACTGGAATGAGAGGAAGAGAGCTAAGGGGAAACACAAAGAGTAAGGAAGTGAGCAACTTTCACCCGAAAACCCAGAACAATTTAACTTATTGCGTTTCAAGCTACAGCTGCCACTTAATAGGCATCACGTTTATCAAAGGAAAGCAGTATAGTACGGTCGCACGTATAAAATTCTTTGCAGACAGGTGTAGTAGACTCGCGAAGTAGCAATAAATAGTAGGTCGTCCGAAAAGTGTCTCGCCATTTCCATGTGCATGTTGTGAAACCTCCAATGGTAATTTTTGAAGATCAACGGTAAAACGTCTTCAAGCCCTAGACCAGAAAATCACGGCAGAATTGCTCCGAAGAGAGCGTTTCTGCCGTAGTATTCTGCTCGAAGTTTGTTTTCAGACGAGGTTTTAGCATTGGCTATTTGAATTCTAGGCCAACGCCATTTAGCTCATTTTGGAACCGAGGGATTCTATCAGATTGCATATCTAACGGCCGTTGACCATCAATCAATCAATTCAAGAAGTATAATCGCTAGAAGACTGCCACGAAAAAGAATTAGATCTGTGAGCTCTTTCAGAACGAGTTCTGTAGCGGTTGCTGGTATTTGAGGACATTTTTACAAGAATACGGCAGGAATAGTGGCTAGTGCTGGAAAACAGCACTGTTCAGCGTGGTATTAACAAAAAATAAGCTACGGCTTCGCGAAAAGTGGCGCACCAACAACTAGCACTCAAGAATTGCTTTTTGGAAAAGTTCATGCAACTACTCGTTGCTAATCTTCCAAGTACACTCCTGAATGGATTGATAAGAAAAGGGGTTGAATAGGACCTAAATACTGGCCGCCGCAAAAAGCACGTCCTAAGTTTCTTCTTGTGTACTTTGAAGGGCGAGTCGCAGCTATTATGGATCACTTTCAGATTTCAAGACAAGTGTTTTTCTAAGAAACGTCACAAGTGGGAGCCGTTGGCACCTGCAGCTTCATCGGCTTCACGGACATTGTTCTTTTTTTTTCTACGGGGTCACCTGGCTCAAGATTTTGTGCCTGTCTTGATCTATTAGGGTGAAGGATTGGATAGGATCGCCCTGTTACAGCTGTGAAGCCACTCAAGGCTAGTGTGATCAACGACAGCGAATCATGGTGAAATTTCAGCAAGTGTCCTTGAAACTCAAAAAAGGTGTACCTGCTCCACAACAACGAAGATCACGCGTTGTGAAAATAAGTAAAGTAATATTTCCCAAGAAATAATACGTGGTCTTTAGTTTTTCACATGATCGACGTGAAAAAAGAATGTGTTCAAGTGGATGTTTCTCTCGTGACACGGTCTTCATTTCTACCGAAAAGCCAGGAAGTGATCCATTGCGGTCAGGTGAACACTTCGAAGAAATCCTTGCGCTCAGCGTGAATTTCCGCAGCAGTCTTTATTATCCTGTCTCTTTGAGCATTGAGCATGTAGTTCTTATTATACTGCCCTTTTGCACTCCGCCGTTGCCAGATGCCCCTATTCTGAGTTCGGTCTTCTCATCCAAAAAATAAAACCTACATTTTTACATTGAACGCACGAACAGAATAATCAGGAACTTCTACGCCGCTCAGGTACGAACAGCCTCCACGTGACTGTGACACGGCGCAGACTCCGACTGTCCGGACATATCCTACGCATACAGCAACACTGAGTTCCACAAAAAGCCATATGCTGGGCTCCTCCACCAGCCAAAGAGTAAGTGGCCGTTCTAGAAACACGTAGACATGAACATTCGATGACGACCTAAAGACCATAAATGCTTCAGAGATGAAGGTGGAATTCTTGCGCAAAGTTTAGCTTCTTCTTTTCGATAGCGTTAATCCCGCGCAGTCGCACGGTCCGCTGAAAAAAATGTGTGATTCCTTTTGTGACTTTAGACATATTTGTTGTGACGAGAGTCTCCATCAGTTGGCCTGTCAACGTGGACCTGACGCTGGTACTAGAACCATTTTTGCAACCATGCCCTGCATCTATGCAGGGCATGGTTTAACCTCGACAGGGATCGTATTTGAGGCTTACATAGGTGCAGACATGGGTCAACACTCTTAACTACTCGACCATCCCTGTCTTTACGCCTGTGCTACAAATTTACCGTAGCCACTGCCTTTAAAGAAACAACTCCAGCAAAAGTCGTGTCGAGAATCTGTTCTGTGTATGGGGCGGAGTAGCCCAAGAATTCCGCACAGATCTGAAACTGTTGCGTCTCGAAAAGGCGCGAAATGACGCTAGGGGTTCACAAGGTTATTTTATGGCGGCTGATGGTAACTCATGGACGGAATACCTCGCACACACTCCATGATATGCATTACGGCTGATTCAAGACGCGCGGACAAGACTAAAGACTAGTGTAGCCATGGAGCAAGCAATTCGGTACAAGTCCTTTCAAGGAGGATGAGAGGAGCGCATGAAGGTCACTTCATCGACGGTTCTCTTTGCTTCTTTTTTCATTTTTACCCAACTTGGCTTCCATAACTTCATGACCTAAAGCTGTGACCCCACCCATTTGATCTGGAACCTTAGGGCGATGTCAGACTTTGCGGATCGAGCGATTCGCTAGCGAACCGTTGGATACAAGCGTTGCGCCAGCAAATCCAGCGAATCGAACTTTGTACCAGAGAGTCGAACTATGTACCAGCCAGCCGAACTATGTATCAGCGACTCAATAGTGGCGAAACCCAACGTTCAAAGGAAGCCCCGCCAATTTCAAACACCGTTATTTGACAGTAAACACAGTTTGAAATTGGCGGGCTTCCTGGTTGGGTCCCGCCACTGCTGAGTCGCTGGTACATAGTTCGACCCGCTGGTACATAGTTCGACTCGCTGGTGCAAAGTTCAATTCGCTGGTACAACGCTCGATTCGGTGGTAGGCTTTGCGAATCGATTCGCAAAGTCTGACATCGCCCAGAAATCGCTAATGGAGTTCAAGTAGCCTCTGTGGTCCCAAAACGATCGCTAAGGTCTCCACAGCCAATCACGCGATTTCCACGGCTGGCAAGAAGGGGTGCGACGGTGGCGGCCACGCCACTCCGAAAAAGTTTAAGTGTCTTTCGCGGCATTCCAAGCTGAGTTTTTTGATCAGTCACGCTTCTTATAATTTTGGCTACGGTTGGCGATTCGTTCTACACCATGTGTCGATGTTAATAACCCTGCTAGGACTGTTGCTTTGGAAGAGTATTTCATAAAGGTCAGAAATTGAAGAAGGAGCACTAAACCTAGAGGAAAGGCAGTAGAGGTGGTCATTGGTGCCGAGATGAAGAAAAAAACCATACGAGAAATTATGAAACTCGAGAAGTGAGACCCCTTCCCTGACTTTTGATTCCCGCATTGAAGCGACTCTTATCGTTGAGGCCCTCTTCAACACTGACGCTCTCTCTCTGCTAATCGACTAGGGGCCGCAGTGCGTCTTAGCCAGCCGCTGAACGTGTCATCCCGAGAGCATTGCGAGAGGGCCATGCTGGATCTCCGGAAGCATATCCTTCCCTGCAAATTGTGTGTCGGTGTGTGTCACCCTAAGGGGGTCCACCTGTTTTGCCAATAAGTAAGTTCCCTTTCTTCGACCATCTTATCATGAAATTCTTCCTTGAACACTGGTCAATCTTCGACTGATGAGTTATTCATTTATGGACATCACACACCCACTCAGGGCCTTTCTAATCTGAACGAGAGCCATTCTTGTGACGCATCCTAATGTGGTTGAGCAGGGCCGTCCGCGTCTGCGTTTATGCATTTTCTCAAGGACAGTCTTGCAAGTAGCAGAGGAGCGAGCTATGGGAGGAACATGCACTGGCTCTATTTCGTGAGTCATCGACGAAATTCTGGTCTCAAAAAATTGCGATGAAGTGTGGCTTCTTCATAGCTGCTTTATCTTTTTGTCATCATTCAACGACCACAGCATTCGATAGCAAAAGGTGAACTGTGACCAAGCATTCCGACGGTCTACAACATTACAACATCGACCACCGATCGACAATGGCGCGACCACGTTCATTGATTCTCCTTGAACGCAGCTGCGCACATTCCCCAAAACCCAGTGATAGAATTTTTGTGACTTCTCAAGCAGATCTGGGAAGAAAAATGAAGAGCGGTGCTGCTCTCTCTCGGAGTGAGCCATGTAGTGGACTTCTGCTTAGAATCCTTCAGGGGATTTGGACCAGCTCTCGGAATACACAGACAGCAAAATAAGCCACTATCTAGGCTTCGTTCTTTTAGACAGAACCAGACCGGACAAGATGCTCATTAGATGCTAAGCAGTGCAAGGATTGCGCGTAATGACTTTAATATGTCTTCGGGCAGCAGCTGTAGCTAAAACTGCCCTGAGGAGTTTCTTGAATGTGTGAATCAAGAAGCAGCATAATGTCGAAACGGAACGAACTTGGGCCGTGCAAGCAGCACTATCCACTGCGCCTAGCAAACATTTCAGAAACGGATGCGGGAGGTTCTGTTGAAGGAAGTGCAGCTCGTATCGAGCTCACTGCATCCAACAGTGACTCAAGTCAACTCGAACTAGTATGGTTCCAGTTATCTGTTCCCGGAACTGGAACAGCGAGTTCATGTGGAGATAGGCATCAATCCGCAAAGCACGCCGCGATATGTGTAGTTGTACCACCTTTTTGAGTTCCGAAAAGTCTGAACAAGCCTAGCCCTACTTGATTTAAAGCTGCTGTAGTAGAACTGGGGACGCGCAATTGTTCCGAGCCCTCCCTATCCCTAAAATTGACGGGTGCAACGTTCGTAGAGTGTCGAACTTGCGAAGGTCTCACCAAACCTTTGCAACGCGTATGCCGCAACCGCAACATCCGACAAACATTAGCAGTTGAGACGAATTAAGGACTAAACGCGGATTTAGCGCGACTGTCGCGGACACTGAGATGCCTTCCTCTAGCACTTGCCACCTCGTTGCTTTCGTTGTTCTCTAGCGCCTTTGCGGTCTGTCATCTTGTCAGCACGGATAGTTCTTTTCCGAGGAAAGCTCACGCCGAAAGCTTGAAGCAGCATTCCCAGCGGAAATCGTGTTGAAGAATCTACTTAGTGGGTGAGATGGAGTAGACCAAAAGTATCACAGATGTGCCGTTGTCACGGTTCGAAAGTGTGTGGCAATGACGCGAGGGTCTCACAAAGTCAGCATTTGGCGATTAATCTTGATATTTGGACGGGTTACGTCGTGCGCTCTCCATAATACGCAGTGTGCCTTACTGCGTTGCGGCTAATTGAAATACGCGCGGGTTAGTGGATCCATGGAGCCAGCAAGTTCGTACAACTCGTCCGTTCCACCTCCTTCCTTGTTCGATAGGGGATAATTGTTGATGGCTATGTCAACGGTTTCCTTAGCTTCTTTTTTTTCCAATTTCACTCAACTGAGAAACTACAGCTCCAACGTCGACCGTTGTGAACCCACGAATTTGATGGGAGGGTGTTGCTTCGAGTGCAAAAGTGAAGAGCTCTTTCGTGCGTTCAAGTCCTTCATCTCGATGATTCCCAGACAAGCACTATTGGTCCTGCGGCTCCATATTTGAACCACCATCACCTTCCCTCGCTCAATTTACAAAGAAAGTTCTTCCGAAGCTAGAGGGTGGGACAATCAACGGAAGTAGTATCGATTTGGTGCGTAAGTTTTCCACGAAGGCCACTTTACCGGTTTCACTACCATGAACACATACTTTGTTTCGTTGGCGGTGGCACGTGCCGATTTCTAGTCGGTCGACGTCGTCGTCATCGTCGTTGTCACATCACGTCAATCTGCACATGGTCTTTTTCTTCGGCGATCGTCTCTAATGTGCTTCTCCGCCCCCTTGCATTATGGCTAGTCTGGCGTGTGCACGTACTCTACCGTAAGCGGCTGGAGTCGCACGTCCGTGACAGTTTGGCATTTCATTTCCGTTTGTAGCCAAATCCAAACTATGTTACCATTTTCTGTTCTTTTCCCTTGTGCCGTCTTCTTTTTCAGCAATAAAGATCTCTAAATCAAAGTTTATCAGCTCGCTGAAGGAAGAGCTGGAAGCTTTTGACCAAAACCGTGTCTGACTGATCAACAAAGCGTTTGATTCAGGGCAAGGTAAGCAAACCAACCCGTTTGGCGTTCCTGCTAGACACATTCTATCTCCAAGGCTTAGCCCTGAGGTGAGCACCAAATTGATGCGGTTTGAAGGACCGAGTTGAAGTAGTCCGTCGACCGTCGGGGGATCCCATCTCCTCCCAGCATTCAGCGTACGGCCCAACACCAAACAGGCTGGTTTGCTTACCTCATTCAGGGCGATAATCAGTACTACAGTAGCCTCCTTTGTACGCAGTATTCCATTTTCAAAGTGTTGTGTAACGAATATGCTGGCTAGCAGAAACTGGCGTTTCAGTGCACAGTAGCTGGGGTGAGATCGTGAAGGGAATTTGACTCATATGTACGACTATCAGCGGAGGTCACATGAATTCTTACAGCTCTCACAACCCGCTCTACGGTATCGCACCGCTCATGGCCAACTCGAGGTCCTTCTCTTCCCCTTCCCCTTTCACTATGGGAAGCAGGGCTGTCCGGATTTGATTCCTTGCTAACTATATGTTTTCTCTCATATCTCAGCATTCTTGTGATTCCAACTGGAGGGTCTCTGTCATCTTTCTCATAGAAACTACATTTCTTTCGGAAAAAGGCAAAACCCTCTCGAATGGCCTTTCGAACCCGTCTGACCTGAAGCTTTGCGATAATCCTTTCACAGGCAAACTTGACACATCGTTACCAGTCGGGCGTATCAAGGGATCATAAGGGTTTCGAGCTCGAACCTATTACGAAATAATGATATTTGAAACGTTCTTACAAGAATGCTGTGTTATGGCAAAACAGCAGCTTCAGGCGGGATGTGAACCCGCAACTCGCGTTTTTATCTTTCAAAGAGTTCTGCTCAGATCCCAGCATTTTTCTGAAAATATTCGCATATCAAAGTGAGGCCAAAAATAGCACTCATCGATCAAAAACAAGTCAAGAAATTTGTAAGATTTATAACAATGATTTATCCCTGTCCGGTCACCTACATATAAAAAACGTACAAGATCGATCTGGAGAAAGGTGATAGGTTCCCGTGGCTGTCACGCATCCACCATTGTCCAGGTGCCTTACGTATTTCTTGATCTCTCCCTGTACCTCTACTTTGGCTGCTCTCAACCGCTGTAATTAAATGGCCAGTTACGATAACGCCAATTCAACAAAGCATATAATTTGAAATCGAAAAGTGTCGTCCAGACGTGTGACGATCGTCTGCCTGTCATCGAAATCGTCGCAACATCGCTTTGAACCAGCCGGTTCTGATTTGCTTTTCTCAGGTCTGTTAATGGATAGCCCATCATCTCTTCAGAGTTGCATCATCTTGCATTTCCCTTCGAATCAGGTGCTTCTCACCGCTCTCTAGGTTATAAGGCCTAGCTTAGCCCATCTTCAGCTGTTGAGCTTGTTCTTCTGTTGTATTGAGATCGCTACTATTGTGATGCGAGTGTTGGTGAACTCACTTGGCGCTTGAAAATGTTAGAACTTTTGTATTTTTTAGCATGATTGTTCCTCTTCTGTAAGAAGTCAGTGTGTTGCAAATTGTAGCACTTCCAAATTATATAGCCTTGAATGGCACAGAAAAAAATGAGCTACTAACTCCTGACTTTTCCATTTTCGTTTTATAAATGTTCTAAATGGTGACAGTACGGCTAAATTGAAGGGCTCTGGGACTGGCTGTAAAATTCGATATTTTCAAAGTTGTGAACGTAGATCTTCCTTTAATACGCCTTCCCTCTTGCCAAAGCACGGGAAGGCGAATTAGGGGAATCACTACGTTGACCACCTTTTCGATTTGGACAGTGCTGTATGCGGTAGGGCCAAATCGAAAAGGTGGTCAACGAAATGAATGGCCGTGCTTTGGCAACAGGGAAGGCGAATTAGGAGAAGATTTACGTTCACAACTTTGAAAATATCAAATTTTACAGCCAGTCCCAGAACCCTTCAATCGATTTGGCCCTACCGCATACAGTACTGTCCAAATCAGTCTGTTGTAGTCTCATCATATCCTGAGTAAACCATTTGGATTCCAGCAGCATTCTTCTTCCTTTCTGGGGTGTTCCATCCTTCCGAACTCACTTAAAGTCACAAGTCTAGATTAGGTGCGAAGAAGTAGTCTCTTCTAGAGTGAGAAAGAGGAGTCCTTAACTGGGGGAGGCACGACACTGTCGCGGCTCAAAAGTTTGCAGCAGCTGCATTAAGGCCTTACATTATGCGCTGCTGTGTTGCCGTCCTTATCAGCTGATTGATACGTGGCGTCCGCGCCCTCTCGCGTACAACGTGCTCTCTCGCGTTTTCCCTCTCCTCGCAACACTCTGTCTCTCTATCATACCACTGCCAATCTCACGAGGAAAATTACAGTGCTCTCCTGGTGGTTTTTTTTACTTTTTCTATTCCCCACTAGCGTTCAACGTTACATTTCCTGCCCATTTTAAAAATAAAACGAAATAACACACCATTTTGATCTCCAGCCGTGCCTTTAATCGTGCCAGATCCGCGCATGTGTATGTGTATGCAAATGGCTAGTCTTCGTAAGTCCTTGTTAAGGACAAAATGCATAGCGATGCTTCAAAGACTTAGAGTAAGTAGAATGCGTAGTGAATTCCAAAAAAGGCTTGATCGTTCCTGAATATTTTATCCTTCACGATTTATCAGGAATCATAGTGCCTTCTTCTACTATCAACCGTAATTGGATGTGCATCTCTTTCCTAATTAATCAATTTCTTATTTCGCCTCTATCGTACTCTTTGTAAACTTTCTTTATTGAAATGTCAATAACTTTTTCTTTCTTAAAGTCAAATGGCTTCAATTACGGGGAAAATGCTGAGGAATTCAGCCGCTCTTCTGAACGTCAACATCACACGTTCTTACGCATTGCCGGTCAGTTTCAAGAATGCTAATTGATGTTTCTGACGTACATAATTTATGCTTTTGCTGAACGAAGTTCAGGAATTCCAGTCTTTCTTATTATTCTTCACAGGAATGTCCTTGGTAAATGAAAAACGGTAGCAGTTAGCTTGATAATTTTATTTAGAAGGCTACATCCCTTTACTGCGCTGCGTGAGGTGTCATTGCTATTTGAAAAAGTAATTAAATTAGTAAAGTAAATTTGAAACAAGAAAGAAATCGATTCTTCTCGTCGTCTTAAAGTCCTGTCACATTTTCTTCCAGTTTTCTGGAACTGTGTAAAGAATGCGAACCTTCTCATTCTCGTGGAAACAGTTCTTACCCATTCATGACCGTCCGTCTCTGTTTTTCTCTCCCGCACAAGATGCAAACTTCCGGATTTTTTTACTCGCTTCCATTCTGTGGAATCTAGAAAGGAAACAATGTGTAAAAAATGAACATCAAGATAGAAAAAAAGGTATCAGAAATCGGACACCTTTTATCTCACGAATCGTTCCCATTGGAGTGTTGCCATGCAAGACAAACACGATGGATACGGTGCTGTTATACTGGATTCGCAGCCCCATTGTGAGCAAATCTGACCCTGGAAAAGTAAGCCGCTGGGAGGCTTTATTCGGATCTTGAGGCATCCCCATGACATCGGCGTAATAGAAGGGTCACTGCGTAAAGGTGAGACCTGCTTCCGTCACTTTTGCACGTCCTCCTCTTGCGTGTGTTGGGAAACTCAAAAATTGTCTCCTCCACGGCGTGTTGCATTACGCTGATCGCAGCTGCCCGTTTTGGGGCCGAAGTTTTGGGCTCTGTGTCGTGGTCAAAGACATGAGTCAGGCTTGAGTTAGCGTGTTATTTTGCTTGAAAATTAGGCAAGAGGTGCAATGGGGAACACTGGTGGAGAGAAGAAGCAAAAGGCAGCATAGAAAACCCTAAAATTTCCCTCGTGAGGCCGGGCGTGGTATGACGGAGAGAAAGTGTGCTGCGAGGAGAGAGAAAAGGCGAGATAGTACGTTGTACGTGGAGGGCGCAAAGAATTCGTATGCCATGCTACCGTGCTGCCGGACTGCTGGCAGCACACAAGGCAAGGCCTTAGCACTGTTGCCTCGCACTTTTGAGTCGCGACAGTCTCACACCTCCTGCGCTTGGGACCTCTTTTTCTAACTCTAGGAGAGATTGGCTCTTGGGACCTAATCCCAACTTATGGCTTAAAATTTGCGGTACTTGAAAAGGTGAGTGCGTGGCCGATGTAGGTTTTGATCTTCTTGATGTCCACAATTATGGGAATTCTCCTCATGCCACTCATCCTCCGCTCGGGTCTAGAGCTAAGTCGCTCACATGGTAGATTTCTCAATTTACATAGTATAACTGGAACGTTCAAAGATCGTTAGGTAAGAAGGCGCCTCACGAACCATCTTGTTTTTACTTGAAGACATCGCCTCCGCTGAAGGACAGATGCGATACAGACAAGTGGCGTCACCTAATATGAACAGTTGGGGAAGCAAACAACCGGCCAAAATGTTTTCCTGGATTTGTTTGAGAAGATAAACCACTGGGTTCAGAGAACAACTAGCCGAAAACCATTGGAGAGAGCAAATCGCACTCGAATGCTCTTCGAATTCTTTGCGACCTCTCTATGCCCACCGTCGAATTCGACCAGCACTTCGTGGCCTAATATCATCAACGACAAGGAGCTGGAAGACTTCCTGGTCATTCTCCCGTGTTTCTTGCTTTAAACTTGTGCGACACTCTCTCAAAGGCAAAGCGGAACGTTTGGAAGAAATGGCCTATGCACGGTGGAAACCAGGGTGAAAAACGGTCGAGACTTTATCGGCGACTCGTCTTATTCAGCCACGCTCTCCCGCGATGACATTCACTCTCGCCGCGGTTCTCCCACTGTACAGAGCCATGGTCCAGAACTTCCTCGGCCGCTCTTCACCCTGGTGGGAAACCTTTTAAAGCTGGCGAAGTCCATGCTCCCACAGAGCCTACAGAAAAGTTTTGAACAAGTGAAAGATTTCCTGATGTCTAACCTGAATGGGTGGAACTATCTTCCCAGAAAATCGGAAGCAGTGTTTTGCCGACAAGGACATTTTGAAAACGGACTTTGACGTTGTCGAATGATGACAGCTAAGGTGAAATCGAAACAATTCGACATCTCGAACTAATATTTTATGAGTTCGTTTACATTGTCCCGCAAACAGTTATTGGCAGGCATAAATTCAGTAGTAGAGAATGCTGTAATACCACCGCAATCACGTCCTACAGGGTGTGCCCTAGATACGGTGGCTATATAAAGTGGGACAAAAAAGCCAAATACCAAATGAAACTCAGTGGATCTCTGTCTGAGCTGAATTAAGCATCGAAATGAACGCATAATTATACGATATCTCCTCCTTTAGAGCGAGTTAATGCTCGCGGGCGTGTCGAAGTCAGCTTGAACGGCAAGCTGCATAGGCTTTTGGGATAGTTTGACACCAGCTATATCCAGTGACTTGTTAAGAGCTTCATCTGTGTTGGAGAGTTTCGAATGTTCAAAGAAAATGACCCGTCATCCAGCAAAGCCAGACAATACATATATTTGGTTAAAATTCAAGAATTCGCTTGTTAAACACAAATCGTGCAAATTTCTGAGAAGGAAGTAGACTGACTCCGTTAATTGCGTATTTTCTAGCCGGGTACCCGACAGGAGGTCCGTCGCTTCTATTCAACTTGACGGTAAATGACTACAATACGCGTTGCAGATCGTCCGCTGACCGTTTGCGTCTCTGCTTTTTCGCTGCGCGACGGGCGGCCCTCGTCGGGTGCCTTTTGTAGCCAATTAGACAAGTTCTGTGTGTATTGTTCGGTGTTCACAAATGTACAATGAAATTTAAGGCTGACCCTTTGGCGAGGTTTAAAGCGCTCGCCAAAGCAACGAACGAAAGACACCGAGTGCTGATCACTGGAGCACTTGGTCAGCTTGGTCGCGGACTAAACACCGTGTACAAGTAAGACAAATTTGCAACTTTATTGGTAGTGGCGAGATATAACAATCATGTCTGCATTACTGCCACCTAAATCACACAGCAAGCAAAAGGCTCACCCTCACCACCCTCTCTCCTATTCAAGGATTATTGGCCCAGAGTTCAAAAAAGATCGTGTCTTGACGAAATTCGCACGTGCGGCTCGTTGCCCAGTTAAGTCCACACATTCCGACGGATTACGGCTATTTGAACTTTCCTCCATGTTGCTATCACGAATAGCTACACGATTAGAGTACGGCGCTCAACTTCGCTACAAATCCCAAGGGTGAAGGTAAAAGCTTTAAGACAACTTACGATTAGAGGGGTGTGGGGGGGTGGTACGGGATGGATGGACCAACTAGCACTGCGGCAGAAGTGAGAATGCGCGAGATCATAGTGGTCATGAGCTGCTGATAAGGAGAGAGAGCGCGCAGACGAGAGTATCGAAGTGAGTGAGGCGGCTCAAAGGACCGAGCTCAAGTAGTCTGTGGATCCTCTCTAACTGATTAATTTGCGCGGCACGCGAGATGACCAATCAATTTACCTTTATAACGTTTAAAGTTCAGATTGGTCTGTTTCGTTGTCTGCTGGAAAACTAAAAACATTCAGGTATATGTACGGAGATGGATGCGTTGTTATGACAGACATTATCAAAGCTCCACGACACGCAACAGACATATGTAAGTGCTCCAAAAATGACTACATTTTCTTTCAGCACCGTAAAGCAACAATCACAGGTGAGCTCGTGCCCAAGAATCTGTGATGTGGATAGGATAGACTAGCGCGCGAGAATCGCAGTTGTGCCATTGCTGCGTCCCGACAGTGCGCGACAATGGCGTTATAGCTTTACGAAGTGACCGCTTGAGGGCTACTGCGAGCTAATGGACGAGATTACTCGCGCACAAGGGTCGTGAACGAATAAATTGGTAGAAGGATAGGTTCCGTAATGACAAAATATCTTTGCCTTTAGGTCAGGCTTCCAAATGATGTAATCGGGTCAATCGGTATCCTTTGGGAAGAGGTTTTCACCGAAATCATTATACCAACGTAGCATTCACAACCAACGTTGACCACCCATACCTTCCTTAGCAGGTTGACATAGCAGTTTTGATCTCCATACTTGTAAACTCCCTTATAGGCTCTATGATTCGATTCTAGGTCTAAGTTCAGTTTCCATGGAAAGTCAAAAGCCTTCCCTGATTAGCCATATCAGACGCCTTCGGAGGGGTTCGTGAATGTGTGGTGTGATAGGCCTCTGAGCCCACCCAACTTGTTGTATCTTCGAGTGCCAAAGGCCACGAATGTATTGAATGAGCGATTTTCGCAATTTGGAGGTCCCTCAATAAACATTATCTTTCAGCTAACTACTCCTATCTGGACATACTCAGTCAAGACAGCATTGAACGGCTCGTGGTCGACAAGCACATTGACACCATCGTCCATTTTTCAGCGCTTCTCAGCGCTGTTGGAGAACAAAACGTTAATTTAGCCCTGAAAATCAACGGCCGTGGTGTGGAGAACATCCTCGAAGTCGCCAGGTGTGTGCATACAACATTTAAGATTTCAAGTTGATTTCTTGAGACTATTTGGCAATATCAAATTTATCGTAGTAGAATCGTGCCCTTCTGTTCCCCTCTGGAATGTGTGATTCTAATAATTTTCATCTGAACAAGAAATCGTGTGCTCACATTTCCCCGTGATGGAATTGTGCCACTATTCAACTTTTTTTTCTATTTTTCATAATTTTCGTGGGATTGAGGGAAGTGTAGGTGGAAGGTTCCTTGAAGCTCTTCCAAAAATAACGTAAAAGGACGTCATCAAAACCGCACCGTCCTCCAGTCATTGCGGTCGTTGCCTTTAACATGTTTCCATATCCCAAATATGTCTTCGATAATATTAAACTTTCCTCAAAAGTATATCTATCACCGCAACTATCGACCATGACAGGCGAGACTCAAGCAGGACGAAAATCGTCGAGGAAACGACAACGGTTCGTCGAGGATTTTCGCCCGTTCCATCACGCTCTCTCGAGCGGACATTCACTCCCGCCACTAGTCTGTGCCCTCCGCGCGTACATTAACTCTTGACACTGCTCTCGCACTGTAAAGAGCCATGCTCGAGGAATTCCTCGACCGTTATTCACCCTGGACTCAAGTCCGAGTTTTCCGAGCATCAGACATAATATTTGTCGTTTCCACCAGAAAAATGCACTTTTGGCCCTAAATTGAACTTTATTGAGGCAACAATCGCATAGCGAACTGCTGCGAAAAACGACAAATTAAGTACAAAGCAGTGATAGGACTCCTTTCATGCCTCATAGACGGCGTGGCCATAAATCCGATAACCTCACTGTTGTTTCGGAATCAAGGTTTTTCAACCTTGTGTTCGAAATAGGATTACATGCCGCGCGACCTTGGTAAAAGGGGACATTCTGTGATCGCCAAATGATTTCTCATTTCCGTAGCGAGTGGAAATGGAAGGGAAGGGCGAAGATTAGAATGCGATTAGAGGAAAGTGACTGAGTCGAAGAAGATACCTATCTATCTTTTATAGAAAAAAGGCTCCTTATTTCTTTAGTTTTTCTTCATTTGGCTATTTATTGCCCTGTTACTAATCAGCTCAGTGTTCAAATTTTTACGAATATCAACTTTTCACTTGAGTGCAAAATATGTTCCAAATTGAGAAATAGGGCCACGAGTCAACTTTTAATCAGAGGAAATGCAATAGGTCCCGAGCAGTTCAGTGAACTTCGGTTCATCCAACTCGCTCTAGGATAGCCAAAATTTTATTCCGCCTCGAATCAATGGTGTGCTCGGTTTGCGAGAATCAGAAGCACGTCTAGTGCAGACCACAAACAGCAAGACGACGGCATCCAAGTGAATCAGGTAACGAATGGCCCACACTGATAGCTGGGCTGTAATCTGTGACAGAAGAGAGACACATCCAGACACATCATTTCGTCCGCAGACAACATTTAAATTTTGTGGAGGGCGTCATCACGCATGGTACATATGTGGTCTACACTCAACGTGCTTCTGGTTTTCTGAAACAGAGTGCATGTCAGGGAATGTCCGAGCAACGAGTGAGCTCAATCTAGCTTTGACGGAACCATATAAAGCCCAATAGACTTCCAGAGCCCTAAGGTTTTTGATTGATACTCAAAAATCTGGAAACTGCATACTGTCCGACGACAGTAAAACTGTGCAGCAGTCCACACAAACAATGCAGGCCTGTTCCACAGGACTCGTCCAGAGCCTACCTCAACCCTGCACAATGCCCTATTTCTAATATGTGAAGTGAATGTAAAGTTGGAAAATGGCCCTCTGAATGTTACCTATCTCTCGCAGTCAGTTATTCAAAAAATGGTTCTCCACTGGGCCACGGCGGCAGCCTACCTTGAGCTCAACCTTGAGTTGAGCTCGTTTTTCGCAACTCAACCCTGGTCTAGTATGCTGACTTTTGAATAATTTTGGGCAGGGGTGAAGTATTGGGAAAAGCGCAATTACTTCACATATGGTTTACTGGATCTCATTCCCTCTGAGCCAAAAGGTCGTTCATCCTTTCAAGATATCGTAATAGGTACTCACCGCTCCGGGAAAGTAGGGCTGGCTTACAAACAATTGGCCTCCACAAGTCATCAGAAAGAGCCTGTATGAATCCACGTCGATACAACTCGGGTTTGAGTTGGATGCGTGGCGTACCTTTAAGGACAGTTGATGAACGAGGTCGTTTTTAGCTCTCTTTGTCGACCTTTAACTGAACTGGTTTAGATGTACCTGTTTGTGTATGCGTATGCGACAACATACTTGTCACATTCTTTCAAGATATTTTTTTTTCGTTTTTGGCACTTTTTCTTGAAATCTACAAGAAGACGCCGCAGATGTTCGTTCTCTGACGCAAAATCAAGTTGGCAAGTTCATAAATTATGTTTCCGCGTTTTTAGTGTGTTTCTATGAAGACTATGTTGAGACGTCATGGTGTTTTGTACTTTAACACTTTTCACTGGCAGATCGCTAATTCAATTAGGAACTCCAGTTTTATGTTTTCGAGTGCATTTTAGTGAGACTTGTGGATACTAAGAAATGATGGCAATTTCTTCTCCAATCCTTCTTCCGCACGGAACCGCTGATTTGTTTATGAAATGTGTTTCAATATTTGTTAATGCGTTTTGACGATTCCTAGATGAAAACGTGATGACGGTTTTGCACTCTGATTCCATAGCGCAAATCGTTGATTTGATTAGAAATCAGTTGCATGCCCGATTAGAAATCATGTCATGCCCACGTGGTGAAACCGGTACCACTAATCAACTGACCGCTCACGAATCAAACTACTTCTTATCGAATGAATGTGGCTCGG
>KZ345256.1:81848-97970 GCA_002352805.1 Teladorsagia circumcincta
ATGTGATGTAAAGTGAAATTTGCATAATAAACATAGAATTATGTAATTTCTTTTCATCCTGCATTTGTGTAAAAAACAAATTTGAATAACACATATTTATTATTTGGTTAATGACATTTTTCTTTAGGCTGTAAAGTTCTTTTTTAATAATTTTGAAATCAGACGTGTTATTAACTAATTCTAAACTAAAGTCGTCTCGTCCCCTCATTCACTGAGTGTGTCTGTGTGTGCGTCTGTTTGTCACGAAATTCGCGTTCCGCTGCAACAGCGGAGAGCTGTCTTTCACATATTATGTACGAGTGGGACGGCTACACATTTGACGGGAGCCAGGAACTGATAAGGAGAAGGGCAATTTTTTTCTTCTCTTTTGGAGAAAAGATTTCCATACTACAGGGTGGGCAAAAATTACGGTAACAAGAAGTTGCCGCAATCAATTTTCAATATTAAACACCAAGAGTTTTTGATAGATATTCCATGTGTTTATTTTGATGATTGAGTGTTTCATCTTTGATTTTGTCATATGAGATATTACAACTTTGAGATGGGCGATCCTTTTCTTTCTCGAGAAACATTACCTTCTTTGCTCCGCGGAGCTGCTTGATTGTGTTACATAACATGACGATTCAAAGGCTCTATGAAACTTCTGTCGACCACCATCACGAAGTGCAATAAGCAGTCTACCAGAACAATAGGCCTGACACTGAGAGGATTGTATCTGCGACTTTATGAGTAATTTTTCGAAGATAGGTCAAAGAGAGTGTCTGAAGCCAGCTCGCTTAATCTGTCGTCTGGTAGCTGTAACTTCAATTGAACGCAACTTTATGCAACGATTTGCGTGCACATGTCTTAGCAAAATGGTTTGCCAGCATTGGAATGCCTAACTCCTAACTGATGCGGGAAAATTGAACAGAAAACAAAGATACTGAGAGACATTGTCCCGAATCCGTAATGGTCTTCATTTGCCGATCGTTTTCCCTGATGAGAAGAGTTCTGCTGCCAAAATATACGCGAATAGGAAGAGCGTCCGGACTAGTATCACTGAAAAGCCAGCCAGCCATTCAGTGATGTTTTTCGCAGGAATAAAAAGAGCAGGGATCACGACTCGAAGGCACCTAATACAACTGCTGCTCAAGGTATAAAACTGGATAGTAAAAATTAGCTCGACTCTTTTCCGTCCCGGTTGAAGCTTCAGACAAAAAAGAACTTCAACAGGAAACACAGGGAATTAAAGCTAGACTGGGCGCCCGCCCGGATTGCCCGAAAAATGATGCCAACAGTTTCTCGTGGATTTTGTCATATTGGAGATTCAGAAACGTAGCTCTCCCTTCTCAAGTCTTCGAACTGTCTTGTATTACGCGTGCTGAAGGGATAGCATTGCTACGGGCATAACAGGACCATCGACAAGTCGAGCAGTCGCTAGTGAGAGCCTCAGACCTACTCGGTAACACCTACCTACACAACAGGGTCGACGACCTTCTAGGGAGTCTTCGTTTATTTCCCAACACAGAAAGCGGCTACTTCAAGGAGTAATATTGTTTCTTGTCGGATAATCTTCCACCAATATGATTGTGTTGTTGCTTTGCCACTTCTCGGTCTTATCACTTTTATATAACCAGTTTGTGTTGTTACCGTAATTTTTGCCCACCCTGTAGTGCAATAGCCAAAATGATTGCATTCCAGCCAAAAATGTCCAGAGCGCTATCT
The DNA here is from genome assembly GCA_002352805.1 of Teladorsagia circumcincta. NCBI lineage: Eukaryota > Metazoa > Nematoda > Chromadorea > Rhabditida > Trichostrongylidae > Teladorsagia > Teladorsagia circumcincta. The sequence continues at coordinate 83,553 of KZ345256.1, forward strand.
CACCAAAATATTGCCTGCAGATTATCGAACTTGGTTTTAGTATTGAGGAGCACCACATTCGGTGGCAAAGCCGCTAACTCTTCGCCGACTGATAGGAAGATCGACCACATGGGGCAAACGTAGTGAAGGCCAGCTCAAGTCGCACATTGGAAATATCCCCATGCGCTTTGTGCAGGATTGCGCTCCAGCTATCCAGCCAAGATTATCACTAGTGGTGCTGGTTCCAGCTGCCCGACTTTGCCAACACCGGAGAATGACAATCTCTTTCACCAAATTTGCAGCTACCAAGCTTCTTGGTCAGGTCATCGACTGAAAGTAAGGCTGTTGAGCTCGTCATCATAGTTTTGTAGGGAAATAGACGCACCTTCGAATTGAGTGAAGTATCAGTTTAATGGGAAGAACCTTTAAGTGGTATAATTTTGAACCTTTCGAGAGGTCTCTCGAGTATCACCATACAGGGCATTTCTATGGCAATTGCAGTCTTCTCTCCTTCAGAGCTGATCCCGTACCGTCGCGGAGTCTCTTGTAGAAGTGAGGAGTACCTTCCAAAAGAACTATTCTCAACTCAACCCATCACCACGTGATCCTGGTGCTGAGGTCACTTCACGATGGGGTTTTCTGAGCGGCCCTCGATCAAGCAGCACATTGTACACAATCTAATTAATTAATTGATTATATTGTGTACGATTAATTAATTTAATTTTACTAGGCTAAAACACATAGAGTAGCGCTGTTCTATTATTGTCTTGATGGACTGGGCCTTTCAAGAGATCCATCTCGTCGAAGCGCTGAGTCGTTGAATTTCTTATAAAGGAAAACTTCGAGATGCGAAACGATCGCTGCATGTTTAGTCTAATTATGGCTGTATGGTGGTATTTCAAGCTAGCACAAGAACTTGTTCGATAGAATTTAATATAACTAGAACGTACTCAGTGAGTTTTTTGTAACACACTTCTAAAATTCTAATGTAGTTCAGCTCCTGAGAAGCCATTTCTCTCGCGAAGGCGGCGCTGTTGATCTAAGACGCAGAAGCAGTTGTTCTGTGCGGTGAACACGTGATGAAGAAATTATCGTGTGTTCAGTGCTATGATGGCGAAAAAAGCAGACAAGTTCGTTAAAGAAACGCAGAACGGGACTCCTTGTGCGGCTGTTGGTTTTCCCTCAAGGACTAACACCAGCTGAGACGGTGGACGTGACGTGGATGAGTTTATAGCTACGCCTTTGATAGCACCATGCCAAATCATGTTCCAGTCGAGTTGCTCCAGTTGTGTTGCTGCTGGTGGCACAGCTTGCCTGAATCAGAGACTGAACTAGTGGGTTGAGCGCATTAGTAGGCGGTGCGATTTTCACGTTATGCTCAGCAAGTGGCCCACCCTTAGTCGTGAAAGCGCTACATCTCGCTTACTTAACAGCCAACCTACTGCTTCTTATGGCGATATACCCGACAATGCGCTGTCTCTTTATCGTAATAGCTGTTCCCACGGCAAAGCTATGTAGACTATACCCGCTCAGAACAGCTTGGACCTTAGCCTGTTCTTGTGGTTTAAAAAAAGCAGGATATAGGATATTGAATTCGTGGATTGAGGCTTTTGAAAAAAAAGCTTCAGAATTACGACAATCTACTCACGCCCGATGCAATTAACGAGCATGGTTACTCTTTCTATCAACCCAGGAACAGAAAAGGAGTGATTTATTGCAAGTTTCCTGCCTGTGTTCGCCAGCTTCTGAATACGGTAAGCCTCTAGTTGAACTTCGACACTACACTACTCTACAAATTTTACGGACGAATTAAATGAGGTAAGAAAATTCGTCAATAAATCGATGGGTCTTCAAGTTTCTATCGTTTGCTATCTGTTCTGAGCTCCAGTAGTTTTTTTCATGCATGGTATAAGGAAGGTTCTAATGTGGGTTCCCCTCACCCCTCTTTCGCAACGATTTTTGCATTTATGATCAGAGTGCTTACAATTAGTAGATGGGCTGGTTTCATTCCTGATCCACTATCAAGAAAGCAAAATTTGTTGAAGCGGTAGACCTGAATTTCTGAATAATGGCAAACATGAATAATAGCGAACGCTCATCGAAGATAAGCATTAGAAATTAACGTTAATCAATGTTAGTACGTTCATTCACATTCACCACTAATAGCGAGAAAACCATTCCATTCGCTAAAGCCTGCGAATACAGTGCAGTATGATAAGTAGCTGGAATCGGCTGATTCGTCCCTAATCCGTTTCACGTCATACGCTGAGGAGCACTTCATTTTCCAACCATCTTCGGAATCGCAGTGCAGTCCTAACCTACTTCGAAGGTCATTTGATTGACGGCTCGATGGACTCGAGTGAAATTGTGAAGCACTCAGCGTATGCAACATCTTCAAGATGCTGTACGCTAATCCGCATCATGTACAGTAGCGGTCAAAAACTTTGGAAACTTTTTTGTTTTAGATCTAACGCAGCAGTCATTAAGGGACGAAAATGTCTCAAATTTAAATATTACATGCAAAATCAAGTGTAGAAAACGATGTGAAACAGGATCCCCTCTAACTGGGCATCAGTTTTGAAAAATACGATTTTTTTAAAAAAATGGCGCGTCAAAAGTTTGGAACTCTGCAATTCCAGAGCGAATTCAGCACAGCACCACTCAAATTCGAATGAAAATCAAAATTGGTTCAGTATTTGTGCGATGTTATGATGGCGTTGTTTTTTAGTGACACTCAATCAGTTATTACATTCTTTTCGGAATCTGAAGTGGAAGTCTACAGTTTATTAGCCGAATCAAATGGTTCAGTGGAATTTCCTGCTGGAATGTTGATGAAACGATATGCGTGCTCTTTCCTATGGTGCACAACTCAGTTGCATTTCAAACCTTGACTTGTTCCCTTCATGACGGCTTTTTTTCTGAGTTTAGGAGCGACAATGGGAAGACAGGCCTGCGTTGGATCATTGTCGCTATGGACAACCCATATTTTCCGGCTAGTTGTGACTAACAAATGGAAGCATTGCATTCTTCGAACTATCCAGTCCACATTTCACTGGGAACTAAGAAGTGAGAAATCGCCGAATGGTCCGGCACATCCTCGCCTATGACACTGCGCCACCATATTCGGACTGCCGGGATCTTACACCTGACATGAAGTTTCCAGTTGACAAAACACTTCACGAAGTTCGCAACATCATTTCCAAGAAGGTAGGAATCCGACGCTCCGCTGAGCACAATTTTGTACCTCTCGCCTTCCGTCAAGGTTCGCCACTTGTAAGCGGAAGTTAGTTAGGCCATTCTGCTCTGAAAGCCTAACAACGGCTCCTCGTTGTGACATCTTCCACAGTATACGCCACGTCCCAGCGGATGTATAGCAGCACTCTTGCTTGCGATCGACTGAAAGGAAAGTCCTCAAAAGTCGTTTTTTGTAGGATGATGCGGGGGGACAAGATGAGTCGGCCAGTCTTCAGAGTGTCATTCTCTTTGTGAGATTACTTTTTTGGCTGAGCCGTTCTCTTTATGCTTGCTCGGCTCTGTCGGCCCCAAATTATCTCTATAATAGCGCTTTTGAAGAGGATGAAATAATGAGAAACAGCTTTTCTCCGTACTTCGGACTGTGGGGTCTAGAGAAACCTCTACAATAAAATAAAGGTCTTCTTCTCACGTTAATTCGTTTAGAAATTGTACAACACTTAATAATCGAACTAAAATTAACACAAAAGGCGATATTAGGAAGAAGAAATTGTAATAACGAGGAAAAAGGAAAGTTTCCAAACTTTTGATGCGCCAATTCTTCTCTACACTGAATTTTGTATGCCATGTGTGAATTTGAAACAACTTCGTTGTTTATTAACTCCGTTAGATCAAAAATTGAAAAGTTTCCAAACTTTTGACCGCTACTGTATGTGGCAATAAGTAAATGCGCAGAACACGAGGATATGATTTCCGCACACTGCGCTGTTCAAGCCTAACGTGTTATACTCGGGGTGACGTGCTAAGCTGGTCATTCCAAAAACCCATAGGTCTTATAGTGACATTAAATCATTGCTGTCCTTGTCGTTAGGATTTTCACACCTCAACTGAAGACATTGGTGTTTTGACGATGTGTTCATCTTTCTACAATTAGCGTTAGTGACACAATTAGCGTTAATCGACGAAAGGGAAAGCAGTATAGCGGCAACCGACGCCCTTTCAATCAAAACAGACAAGAAGTAAAATTGCAAACCGAAACTCGCACAGATGCCAAGCCTTTCATTCCTCCTTGAATGGAATGGTATCCGTCTGAGAAGAAAAATCCTCACTCTGATCTACACTTCACTTTCTCTCTTTCCTGCTTCCCCCTCACCTCATTCCCATCAACTGACAAGTCACTGCACAGGCCACATCGCATTGAAGCCTCTGATTCTTGACAGGATCAGAATGCGTGACGAATCTGAGAAAATGGCTTGATTACGCTGTATGCTCTACCCTTGCCTTTGCTAATTATAACATACAAACTCCAACATCGAGAATATTTTCACTAGATTTCAGAACATCAGCATGTTTCATGAAGAAGACTTTGGAGTGTGTTTCCGATCCTCCTTATGTGAGTAAAGGTCATCTCTCAGAGAACTTACCTTAAGAAACTTTCGAACATTCCAGCTAATTACTTGAAGCAACATTTTCTTGATGCACATGTTCACAAAAGAGGTACGTTTGAGATATTCTTTACCTGGGGCTTCATGAGTTTTGTTTCGTGCGATTATAAAGGAAGGAAGGCGGTGAATCCTGACATCAAGACAAATTGAGTCGGTTGAGTAAGGTTCTTTTGAACGATTTTTTGTCCATATCAGAGCACCCTAAGAGCAAAACTTCCTTTTGCACAACTTATCTCAAGTAAGAAAAGGCTTACGGTGCAATCAATTGAAATGAATTTACAGAAATCTCAGAGCAAAGGAAGGGAGATAAGAAAAAGAAGGCGACCAAAGCCAAAAAAGTCAAATGGACGGAGGAGTGAGTTTTGGAAGTTGAGTGGTTTTCGACGCAAGGGCGTGTTCATACTCTAGTTTCGATACTGCTCTAGTTACTCTAGTTCACTCTAGTTTTTCGTTACTGCTGCTAATTGGCCAAGGGCGCGCACGCCCTTGGCCAATTAGCAGCAGTATCGAAAAAACCCATAATGATCGCAGCCGCAATAACAACGAGGTGAACTGTTCAGTCTCGTTTGTCTTATCGTGACAGAGTCCTCATTAAAGTGACCCTCCCTGGAAATCTCTCACATTCTTTCCCGACCTGTATTTCTCGGCTGTGATTCTAGTGACAGCATACAAAGTTTCACATACGAAGATTCAGTTCCCCAAGGGAAACAAACTTACGCAAACTATCTCTATGGACGGACGAATGAAGGTCGCACGGAATCAGAGGCTTCGCATGGATGGAAGTGCGCCTCGGGGCGGCCACGTATCAGGCGATGCATTGAAGGAATCTGATGAGAACGTTCAGTTTTGAAAAAAGAGACAAAACAATCGATAGAGCAGGATGGAGTTGAAGTGCAAGATGTCAACACGTGAAAAAAGCAAGAACAGTTCCTAATGACGGCGCCCTGACAACCAAGTGGGAGCGTTCCACCGTCAGCATTTGTAACAAATACTCAGCGGGAATTTGAAAGCGTAAGAGTCCTTACGCTTTTTCGAATTTTTTCACTCAAACAAGCGCAATTCCTTTGTTTTTTCATACCTTCCGCGCAAGAAAGGTCTCAAGCCAGTGATTTATGGGTGAGGTAGAATACTTTTTTATTACCGAGGAGAATTTCTCTAACCTCTCGACTGTCTGTCTGTGAAATTTTCTTCTCATTGGCTAGACCAATAAAGCGGCTCGCTGATGGCGGCGTCAATTAATTCAATTCTTTTCCGCAATGTTCTTATCCACGTATCTCCTTCGATAAGGGTCCTTTCACTAGGGTATGAGATAGCGTGAAAAATCGCGGATCAAAAGCTACCATTCATTGTCTTGATAGGTCAGTTATGAGGATGGCTTCCATATTTTTGCAGTGCTGTCCCAATTTATTTCAGCTGTCCCCACTCAGACATATCCGTTCATGCTTGTGGTGAGCGCTTCATGTGAAGGTTGATACCAACATATGGGCACCGCCAATAGCTCCCATTATCTAGAAGAATGATTACTGAGTCCTTCCAGGGTCGCTTCCTCAAAGCAATGCCCTACAAAGACCGGAATAGTATGGGTAAATGCTGGTGTCTACCCACCCTCGCGACAGAACATGGCAGGCTATTCGAGCACACTTCATGCCAAAACATCATTCTTTCGACCCCACTTCCCTAGACCTCAGTGCGGCAGGGTAGATAAGACTACTCGCGAAAAGTTGTCGAAATCTCTAGACTCCAGCAGGCTGCAGAGACGGGAAGGGACAGAGAGCAATCTGTTCTCTACGCTAGACTGCTTGCCTGGAGCTTGTATAGAAGACCTGATGATACAAACCAGGATGATCAAGTGCGAGCCGTATCAGCGAAAGAGAAGGCGTTCCTCACTGCGCTCCATGCTCCTTGTCAACATCGGTGAAGAGTTGTTGCACGGACTATGCTACGGAGGGGGAGGGACGACATGTACCCTTGACAACAGGCACTTCTCTGTAACATTGTTCCCCACGAAAGCCTTATCATTTCGCTCCTTATTTGCAAATGTTTTGAGAAAGTCGTTGAAAACCTGCTCAAAAAGGACCCTCGCTCGTGCAAAGTCTATGTCAGGCACTCATAGCCCTAAAACTCGGCCGGGATCGCGCTTTCAAATCCAGCATCACCTCAGTGGTTGTCAATCAACCACAGTAATCAAGAGGGTTTTCCGACCGCCGACACGTGCCTTCATATTCTACCTCAAAGACCAGGACTCTGCACAGGGAGGACGAACGTGCGATCAGTGTCATCCATTGCGGAGGTGGTGATGCTAAGATTTTCTATATACGGACAAGTGAGGAATAGAATACGGGGATCAACAATTGGAGATCAGTGAAACTAGGCTCTTGCAAAGGATTTGAAAATCAGGTGAATTGGAAGCCGGAGCGGTCAGGTTTTTGAGAAATCTTCAAGTCAAAGCAATTTTGAGTTAAATTTCTTTGAGTGAGTGAAATCCACTGGAGTTCACTGGTACACTACTTGACGAATGAAGACGTTAACGCTCGGTCGAAGAGCTAGAAGGACAACCGGACTACAAGTTATACAGTATCAACAATTCCTGACCAGACCTCAGGCTCACCTTGATCCGGAGAATCAAAATTGTATTTCGGAGTATTTGGTGTATTTTAATTCCGGATCAGGGTCACTCAGCTCCGTGGAGTAGGCCGCGCACGGTGATCGGTGCTGAAATCTACTGCAAGCATAAATGTAGAGATCGTCGGAGAATTTGCTAAATGTATTCTGGTGATTTCATCCAGGCGATTCTCTGTAATTTGAATTTGTCCGACGATAGCTTTAGCGCCACAACTTTGAAAGATCTGCGATTGAATCCAGTGAAATTTTTAAAGGCACGCCAGGATTAAATTGGTGTGGTTCCTGCAAAAGAATACGAATGTATTGGCGCGAAGTGGTCAGGCAGTTGAAAAGAAATGAAAAGAATTCATTCAGAACGCGCTGGTTCAGGGTTCGCCAACCTTTGTAATCAGACCTGCTAAGGCAATGAGGGACTAAGCGTGGAGAAGATAGTATGAGGTGAGATAGCGCAACAGATGAGAGGGTGCCAGACAACAGCTTGATAAAAGAAAAAAAGCTGCATCTTCAGCAGCTTGATTTGCAAGGCCCTAGCACTCTCGCCAGGTGCTTTGCGTCCACGGAAATGCCACATCTGTTATTGTCCTATGGGGATCCATCCTACAGACTGAAGGGAATCGTTGACATGACTTCTGCCTGGGGTATGCCTTTAAGAAGTGCCATCGATTTATTTTTTGTTGCATAGCAGGCTATCCGACCTTTGAAAAACATATTTCAGAATCTACGAAACTCTACTCTACGTGGTGACGGCACTACTGGGACTGTTCATAGGAGCTCAGTTGTACCTGCTATGTCTACTGACTAACACCAGCATTGAAAATGTGCTGTTGTTACGAAGCGCCCTTCCAGAAGAAGAAGAGGAAGAAGGAACGGATATGGTGGCAGGAGAGATGGAATCAGAACGATACACAGGAGGTCCAGAAAAACCCGCGACCCCCTAAGACTCAGAAAAGGACCCGTGATCTCCTCTTTTTGTGATTTCTTCCCTACTAAATTCAGTAATTGTCACAGCAGTGATCAATGTGGAATTTATCTGGAAGTGTTTTCCAATGCTTATACATTAACTTTTTGAGAGAAATTGCAAAATGTTGTATGTATATTATAGCAACGTTCACTTTATCTGTGAGCTGTTCTCGTGTAGGATTCGCCTAATAACAAAGAATGAATTTTCCAATCATTTTTCGTGTTCAATTTCCGTATAGTAATCACCTTTCAACCCTACTTTATCGAATTTTGAGGTCACACTCAAATTTCGCTCATTCAGAAGAACCAGCAGCTATCTGGGATATTCTTCACTAATGGAGCAATCTCTCCGAAATTTTTTTGCACTCTTTTCCCACATGAATATGTCAGTTGTGATCAGTAAAGGCAACATACTAGCCTCAAGCTAGAAGGCTCAGTTTTTCAAAAAAAAAAACGTACGAAAACCGACTCTATAAACGGTTGAAGGTGGATCGGGCAGAGGCAATGGAGCGCATGGAAAGACGTTAGGCGACGCATCGAAAGAACATAGTGAAAGCGTTAGATTTCGGAGAATAGTCTGCAGTAGAAGTGTGATGTGTTAGTGTAATAAGGGAATGGGCCAAAAAAGAGTTTCTAGTGACGTCACTTCTCGAACCAAGTAGAACCGTGCCCGCCGTGAGCATTCGCATGTGCGACATATGCATGGCGGGAATTTGAATGCAAGGCAGTCCTCCCATTTCTCGAAGTCTTTGTCGAAAAAAGTTTTTTTCCTTCTTATCGTAAACGATGAATTTCAAGCCAGTGATCAATAGGTGAGATCAAATCTTGCTTTTCCCAAATATTACGTTGGAAGGAAAGTTCTGAAACACTAAATTCGCGCTCTTTCTAGATTCCTCCTGAATGCTCTGGGAAATCCATGGGTGGTATATAGAAGGAGTGGACTGTGCTGCGTACGGTGCTCAAATCAGCTTTCCCAGCAATGGCGTTTGAATCGCATCAAATCGACTTCTTTCGCGAGACCGTCCGAGCCCTCATAATGTGCGAGCTTCGCCTAAAAAGGTCTGTCCTCGAGAGGCGCTCAGAATCAGTCCCGATATAGGCTAGTACACATTTTCTCACATGGCGGTTTCACCTTGGCTCGGAAGCTCCGAAGCGAAGACTTAGAGCTTTGTGACGCTACACACGACTACTGTCCATCTTTACCTCTTCACCACTGTAATCTAAGGTGATTCCAGGCAATCGTCACGCAAGCTGACAGAGCGTCATTAGTGCTTCCAGAAGCCCGTCCTCTGGGCTCTTCAAGAGTTTGACTGGTCTTGGAAATGTAGTTCATAAGTACCGCTCCGTTTTGGCGGGTGGACATCTGCACAATTACCCCCTGTCGCGCAGCTACGTCGATATCCTGCGGCATGTGGCCACAGGCAAAAACAAGTGGACCTTCTTTGCTAATCATATGCGGAAGCAGCAGCAGCTTGGATATGGGAAACTGGAGTTTCAATGCCTCGACCTGACATCTATGGAGAAATGGTGATGCTTTCAAATTTTTAGAATTTTGACGGCATTATCCATAGGTGATGTTCTGTCTGTAGAATCGACGATGACAAGATTAATCCAATCCCAGCCGCTCGATACGATTGCAGAAAAACTACGGAGTACAGCGACAAGTCAATCTGGCTCACTACAACGCGAGTCGGTGCGGGTCTTCGGCCTCGAGCCACAAGATTCTCAAGCTAGGGTGGATTGCGGCTTCCCATCAGCCATACTCGCCAAACCTATCCATACACATCTTTCACCTTTTCTGCTCGCTCGCTCATCACCTGGAGAACAAAAAGCTTGCCGACGAAAAGGACCACAAATCCGACTTCCAAATGTTTTCAGCGAAAATTCCTCTAATTTCTCCACATTGCATCAAGCAATTGCCTGGAGGTTGGCGTATCGTTGCTGATGGTTAATAAGTGAAGGGGCTTGGAATAGAAAAAAAAATAAAAAAGTAAGTTTCATTTTATCTGTGGGCTGTTTCAGAACTTTCCTTCCAACCTAATAGAATCTTATCACGGATAACCCCTGCATTGGAATTTGGCTACAGCATTTCTTCTGGTGCTTTTACATCTATTTCTTTGAATTTTGATTCGTTTCACAATTATGAGGAAGGCAATTCTGAGAGAGTGAGTACATTGCCACAAAAAAAACAACGAAAAGTGTCTAGAGAAGTGAATATCTGTCACAAACATGTACTCGAGCCATCTTCCGAGGTGGTCACACCTCTAAAGCACAGTCCCAGCAGTGCCTGTTGCCTCCGATACTAATGGGGTGAGAAGATGCACCACCCTTTGTCAAGAACATATAAAGTGTCACAAAAACAAAACACTCTTCTTAGAAAGTCGCTAGAAAGAGAGCTGCCCCTTCAAAGTAAGCGTGGCTACCAATCGGTCGCAATCCCTCTTGCAACAGTGGAGATCGCGTGCTTGGATGTGGCTCCTTCCGCGATTGCTTGTAAACTGTGCGTTTCGAAATTGATGCTGCCTCTTTTCGACTGGTTCCACCCGCTTAACTCATCGAATTATTGTATTTCTTTGCTTGTACTCATGCATATGCCTCTGCTTCTACTGGCGCAGATGCGATAGCAGCTCGATAGTCAGCCTAAAGCAATGATCTCACCCTAGTGATAAAGTTTGAACAGCACTATCAAAAAGGGATATGCGAGCGACTGCTAGCAGTGATTTACAAGACGGTTAGGGTAAGCAACCATCGAACCATGGAACTGGATAGATAATGAAATACATCAAAACCTCGTTCTGCTATCCTGGAGCTACTTCATGCTACACTTGAAAATGAGCATATATATTATAGATTACGAGCGCATTACTGAACGTAACAAGGTCCTTTGTGGAGGTACTGTGTCCACATTGTCTTAACTTCTAGTGAATTAATCACTATCTCCGTAGAATCTTGATTCGCGTGAGAATGTGGGCAGGAAACACCTACTGCAGTGAATGGAATAATCAGTTTCGCAGCTGTCACTATACTGGTATGATACAACGCCTCAGAGACTTATAATTTTGTGCAAGCAGGACGAACATGCGGTCAGCGTTATCTAGTCGAGAAGACGATACTTGGAGTTATTCTATACAAACAAGTGCCGAGGTGAATCCGGAGTTCCAAACCACGACAACAGTCGAAGACCAGGGATGCTGCTGTTTCTGCAACGATTCGAAGATCAAGTGAGCCGTAAACGTCATGCGATTTGTAAAAATAGTTGGACCAAAGCGCTTACCGACTGGATCCCTTGGGACGCCAAACGAACACCTGGATGACCGCCGGCCCGATTGTCACACTTCTTCACGGTAGCTTCGAACCAAGATATAAGGCTCCGTGTCACTCGAGCGAGGAGGATCTACTGGGCTATTCTTGCACGTGACAGGGACAAATGAAGACGTTGATGGCGCCCGCTCAAGCAAATCGATAATCAGCGGGGCGACAGCTGATACAGGTGAATATACTGGTAAGTGTATCATGTTACCAAAGGTGATAAGATATTGATTTTTTCAAGTCTTAAATCATCCGCTACAACGGGCACCGACCCACGCCACGAGAACTACGGGTGAGTGATGAACAATAACGAAACAGACATCATAAACTCTTTATTCAAAAACGACTTGTTCATTATCTAGCACAGTTCCCGCTGAGATCACTTGTCGCTTGGTGGTTTTATTCACGATGGTGACATCTCCCTAAAAATAACACACCGACTGCGACAGAATCTACTATTATAATACATCGGTCAAGCAGATGAAAAATTGGGTCCATTTCAAACAAACAACATTCAGGTATCGCGTCCCTTTTCTAGCGAGTCTCACGATCAAAGGACATGCCCTTGAGCCTCGCCCATCGAATTAAACTCAAAATTGTGAAAACTTTGAATTACATAACTATATCAGAATTTCACTGATTCAATGAAAAAGACAGTGATCGTTTCTCAGATGGCGCTCTCACCATATAAAGAACACCTTGAGGCCCTGTGGTAGTTTTTAATTTCGACTAGAATACCAAAGAGTAACAACTGTTGAAAACTCTGGGGTTTTCCGCCTCCATTTCCTGACCCCCGTATTAGATAATAGCCAGATTATTGTGAAAACCTAAGAACTGTAGAGAAGAAAAAGTATTTTCGGATAGTATACGAGTTTCCTGGTAAAGCAGACAATGATTCAATTTGAACGCAGGGGACAATTTGTGAACTTACTCAATATTTCTTTATCAGGCCATGTTCAGTGCTGAGAGTGTTGATTTCGCGGCTTATTTATTGTTTACTTAGTTAAAAAGCAGCAGTTGCCTTCTTTTTCTATATTATACTTTCGAATTTTAATTACGCTTAAGACGTTACCTTGAGAACAACGTCCCTTTCAAATCGAACGTCTCCTTCAACTTTGAGAGAGTCAAGGTCTTGCATGTCGGGGTAATCATCAAATCGAGCATGAAAATCGTCCACCTGAACCACAATGAACAAATGCCAGAAAAAATAGTGAAACGGAAGGAGAGAACATACACGTTGGAAAAAGCTTCCTAGCTCCACAATGGGTGCAGGGCGGTTTCGGGTAAATTGCAGAGTAAATGCGTCGCTCAGGGTGTACAAATTAGAGGAGATCGCCAAGAGGTCGTCGACTTTCTTCACTGGCAAGAATCTGCGTCTGTTCACGTGCACACCTAGAAGAAGTAAATACTTATTGTTCCCTCGAAGATAGATGTCGCGATTTGTTGATCGCTGGAATTAGAGTAAGTAGAACTGCTGTGAGGTGCAGCCCAAAGAAAAACTAAGCGAAATGATCTATTATAGTACCCGCAAAACAGGACGCCTGTTTTTTGTTGATTTCCGCATTGAGCAAGTACCATCGGTGCTATCTTCACTAACCATAGGGTGAATAAAATACGCGCCTTCACGCCAAACAACTAGAGTCCGACGATGAGGGACCAGCAGCCAGGTAGCCAATCGGTGGGCGGGCAGAGAGACAAGGCTTCCACAGAGAAAGGTAAGGTCCTGACAGCAGAATCATCCGCCACATTCGCACTTCATCAAAAATCTTGCGACAATCCTTCAACGGGGTCTCGATGCGACTCCCACCACCATCAGCCCTAGAAGGCTCCCTTAATACTAACAATACATTCCCCTTCCTCTTCTCCGACTACCACCCTCACCACGATGGCTGTTCCTATAGCATTTCGTTCTGAGACCAGTGGACACAGCCCAACATCCTAACTCGTCCTACTCTTTCCTCTTGAACGACCGTCGAGCAGAGGGAGAAAGGGGATGGGAGGGGAGGGGGAGAGAGAAAGAGAGTGAGGGATGAGGTCAATTGATAACGATACGGCAAATCCACCAATTTGGCCTAATCTTCACTACCTTCCTTCTACCAAATTCGACAAGCTACGTTCAACCGCAACCCTCTTCAACAACATCCATCAACCTCCATTTGCATTATGATAACCCTGTTCAATCCCAAAAAGGATCCCCTTCCCAAAAAGCGTAATTGCCACCTCTTCGTTCGAATGATACGAAAGGAAGGTTGACCTGCCTGATAGGGCCGTTCAGCTACCGGCGCCCATATAGTGGTGAATCGCGCCATTCACCGCTCCTTCAGTTGGGGGGGGGGGGGCATTACCTGTCTTCGAAGGCGTAGTGAAAAGGATCTGTTGTCATGCGACTTGTGCCACGCGGTTGTGTATATACAAGGAATGCGCCATGTGTTATGTGAATGCCCGGGTTCGATAGTCCAAAGTTCAAGATTTGAGTCGCTGCATTATGGTGCAGAAATCATGTATGACACCTTGAAGAATAATCTGGAGGGAGATGCCATGCTAATTTGGGATGATAGAGGATGTCTGGAGATTGCATGAGCAGAGCAGAACCCCGCGTTCGGTGGGACTGCACCGAAGTGGAGGAGAACAGGCTAGTACGTGAACTAGTTGTCCTGTACAATACCGCTAGAGCCCAGCTCAAAGGCAAAAGTTAGGCTCGTGTTTGGGCATTATGGTGATTGAAACTGACTATAGAGATGGGAAATGGAACGACAATGAATAAAAACGAAAATAAATCGTCGACAAGGCCGAAAACGAAAGCCTCGCTCCCTTGGCAGTGAACAAGGCCAGCTTGGGAGAGGAGCACGTCCAAACGAGTTTTCCGGAAATGCCAGCTATTCCTTCGGTTGATACGGCAATCATTTTAGCT
>KZ345256.1:107580-122204 GCA_002352805.1 Teladorsagia circumcincta
AAATTTGTAGGTGGAACTTAAGATTATTGCTATGCAGTTGTATAGTTTTGGAAAAATTCGAGTCCATTATAGGTTAACTAAAAAAACACAGAGATATAATTCATAACATTATTTTTACTTTACTTTTAGCGCTGACTAATTTTCGATTTGTTTATTTTATTTGTTTTTTTACACGATTTCAAAAACTCAAAAAATGATAAACTTGCCTTGTCCTTATTTCGTGAGAAAAATTCGTCCAGTTTCTGGAGCAGTTCAGTTTTTTTCTCGGAAGAAATTTGCATTATCGATACCAGAGAATATTGAGCCAGTGACGAGCAGGTGTCCACGGAACTTGAGAGGCCGCTCTAATGGCCGAAGATGCGCAGTCGAATGGTCGATGATTCGTTAGATAATGTCAAGGGCAAGGTTCACGCACGTGGATCGCCGGCTCGCTGCTAGCCATCCTTCCTTTTGGTTGATCATTAATGGTATAGGTATACGCATTCAATAGCTTCAATACTGCAAAGTCACTCAGTCAGCTCAGCCAGAATGAATGCAGATGTTTTCAGAAACATGGTAGCTATCAGTGTCTTTCGACATGTTGAAAAACCACCAATTGATTTTTCTTGGTTGGCCTGCTGGTGCCGCCCCTTGAGACGAACAAGGAAAAGACAATGGTATGTCCAGGCGGCTGTTTGGAGTGACATGTGTACCACCTGGTGCTCTGGATGCTGTCTTCATTCGTACACTAGCGGTCAGAAGTTTGAAACTTTTTGGTTTTTTGACCTAGCGCAGGCCACACTCAACGAAACTGTTCCAAATTCAAGTAGTGTTGAAATGAAGTGTAGAATACGATGTGCTAATAATTTCTCAAAATCGAAAATCGTATTTGAAAAAAAAATACGATTTTTTTTCATAAGAAGTGGTGCGTCAAAGTTTGGAAACTTCTCAACTCCAAAGTGCATTTGGCATAGTAGCTCTCGCATACCCATGAGAAATTGGTATTTCGTTGAGCAACCCTAAAATTTCATGATAGCGTTTATTGATATTGAATCGATCAGACATCATTCTAGGACTGTTGAATTGAAGCCCAAATTTTTGTGAGCTAAATCAATTTCTTTGATGGGATTCTTTATAAGGTCAGGGATGGCAGAGTGGTTAAGATTGCAGACCCATGTCTGCACCTCTGAAGGCTGCGGGTTCGATCCCTACAGAGGCTCAAAACCATGCTTTGCAAAAATTGCAAAAATGGTGTTGGTACCAGCGTCAGGCCCAGATTGACAGGCCGGCTGATGGAGACCCCAGTCACAAAAACCATGTCCAAGGTCAGCGGACCCTGCGACTGCGCGGGATTGACGCTAGGGAAATGAAGAAGAGGAAGAGATGTGATTCTTAATAAATGTGAATTGTTCAACATGCCAGCTCAGTGCAGAGCTCGGTTTTAGTTCAGAACTTGACTTGGTCGCTCGATAGCAGGCTTTTTTTTGAAACGGTAGGCGCGAAATGTATGTACATAAGGGCTGGTGCCCCAGTGGAATGACGTGACGATACGCTATGAAGGAACTCACTCATTTCAGCTTTTTACGCATGTCAAGTGGCTGCCTCACCTCCCAGTCTCTAAATTGGGTACACAACCCCTGGCTCATGAATTCCCCCGATCTTGTAACGCCGTAGCAGCGGGCAGCAGTCCCATGTACATACATTTCGCGCCTACCGTATCCAAAGAATACGGCGTGCTTACCGCATTCCGATAGCACCTTTTTTCTGGGTTTAAGGAAGTGGCAATGAGGGGGTACATAGGCCTGCATCGTATCAATGAAGTCATAGAAAAACCCATTTTTTTTAGCGAGTTCTGACAATCTATGCAAATCATTGTATTCTTCAGACTATCCTTGTATTTGAGCCAGCCCCATTCCACTTGACACTTAAAACTGGGGAATCGCCGGATGGTCGGATGCCTCAAACGGGGCTTCCATTCAACAAAACACTAGGCAGAAGTCACACCATCACTTTCAGAGAGGTAGAAATCCCACTCGTTGCTGTGCCCAAATTTTTACCTCTCGTTTTCGTTGCAGCTTGGCCATCAGTGTGCGGAAGCCAGTTGGGCCATCCCGTTGTCGAAGCCCACCAATGGCTTCGTGTTTGGGACCGCTTGAACACGTTGACGACATCGCGCGTTTTGGGTTTTTGCACCTCGTGGGACAAGAGCGATTTTGCGAGCGCCGCCGCCGCACACCACCAAATCCATGGATTTTGAGCTGTAAAAACGCAACACTTAGATACGGTGAAGTGTTTTCAATAACGTTCAATTTGCCTAAATTATCGGGAGTCACAGTAATGAAAACTTGACCGAAGTGACGTGCTAGGGTCATAAAAAAGGCAAATTTTACCACTTTTCCTTTAGTGGCTTGAAAATTAATTTGGACGTGGTTGTTTCAGTAGAAAAACATATCTTACCATACGAATGGGTTTGTGTTCGCATCTATTATTCCTTTTTATGAACACGCTCACGTTAATGAAAAGAAAACGAGGAATGAACCGAACAAACAAATCAGTAAGGTCTGGAAAATCTCTGACAAACTAGGGAATATTTGGCCTTTCTGTGAGCCATGTGGTTCCTGACTATGCTAAGGTGTGGCCTATAAAATGAATACAAAGACTTCAAAAATAGCTCGCGCAAGCGAAAGAAAGAGGGATAAATTGGGTGGTCCTGGTCCCGGCCGAAATTTTGCTGCATACGGACTTTCATTCGATGGGCAAGAAAACCCAGATAAATCGTTTTCTAGTTGGAGATGTGAGCGACGGAATCCATCAACTACCTTTTGAAATCCTTCGAGCAGGGACAGTCTCTCTGTGAGAATGTTTTTTTTTTTGTGAAGAGCCATTTACTTTGCTTGGACTCCGATGAGACTAGAAACCCTTAATAATATTGCTTCCGCATAACTTGAACTACTGAGAAACCATTTCAATTCCATATCCAGATCTGTCGTTCTGAAAAAACTCCTATTGAAATAATGTTTCCTTTTCACATCATTTCATTTTAAAATTACACAACACTCAGTGGTTGAACTAAAATTAGCATTTGATGAGGGGAACAAAAAGTTCCAAAACTTTTGACGCGCGAATTCTTCAAAAATACCAAACTTTTCGACTACGATTGTAGATTTCGGGAAACTATAATATATCCCTAACTCGTCGCCAGTCTCTTGTTGCCTACCAAAGAGAGCGAGAGAGTATCTTTGTGTGTTAGCGTTGATAAGTTCAGCACTGATGAAGCACGCCTAACACTCGGATGAACGGATAATCTTCGGTACCATCTCTCAGCTTCTAGTATTTTTTTTCTCTTGGCATTTTCTACACCCCTGCACCACCCACCACCACTACTACTTCTTGTAGGCTGTCTTTTCATCGTAAACTCCGTCTTCAACTTCCAGCGTCTTTTCGAGGTTTCAAGACTTTAGGTGGAAATTATGCGTGTGGCGTAGCCAAAAATCAACCCCGTCATGTTGGACATTCCAGTTCTCATCCCTACGGAAAAACTTCTGCACACAACAAAGAACACATGAATAAAACGAATATTTATTTTAATACTACAAGGAATCGACTTCATACATTCACCCGTGTTAGCATTTTGACAGCAATTTTTTCGCTTCATGTTGCATTTCGCGTTCAGATTCATCGTTAGGCGTTAGAGCGAGTAATTTACTAAGGAATTTCTTCGCATTCACCTAAAAGAGAAGATATAAAAATCATTAATAATAAAAATAATAAACCTAAATAGAAAAGCAGAGAGAAATAGAAAAACTCACCTTGTCACCTTTTGCATGATATATACGTGAGATAAATAGTAAATTCTCTATCCAATCTGGTTTAATTTCATAAGCTGCCAAGAAGTCTTCCAATGCTTCTTCAAAGGTGGCTGTTGGAGGTTCAGAGTAAAACACTGCTGCTGCCTGAATAAAATAACTCCATAGACCTGATTCTAGGAATCAATTATGAGTGAACATCTCACCTTCCGTTCTATCCATGAAAGACTAGCCACAGAGTGAGCAAATCGTCCACGCAGATGTAACAACGCAAAATCTTTAGCGTCTACGGCCAAGGCTTTATCCAGTAACTCCTGTAAAAAAAATTATTGAACTGATTACGGGAAAAATCGGTGTGAACAAATTGGAAACAAGTTCAAAAAGCTCTAATTCCGATCGTTCCATGCATTTTTCATCAAAACGTGATGGAAATTCTTAAATACGACTTCTTTTCCACAATCAAAATACCCAAGAGCTACCCTTTATTACAAAACGAAGCATATAGGAGGGCTGAGGGCGAAAAAGCCGCTTAACTCATGGTACGCACAAGGGAAAGGGTTGAACTCACACATAATGACAGGAAGAATGGGTATGTTATGGGGTATGGTAGAGTAGCCTGTGAGCACCGCAGTTGTGCCCTTCGCGAAACTCTCAAGCGCGCGTGAACGACGCTAGGGCCTCTCAAGTGCGCTAATGACGACCAATGTGAACTAATGGACGAAATGCATGCGCACACCCCATGACATGCAACGTGGATTTCGACGCAGCAGCTCATTCAAATACGCGCTGGCCAGTGGAGCCATAGGGCAAGCAAGTTCAGACAACTCGTCCGAACGCACCTCTTCCACACCAGAGAGAAAGAAGAGAGGGTGTCCTTATCAAAGGCTCAATCCCACCAATTTGATATGGGGTTGTTGGATCACTGAAAAGCTAAACACGAGATCTGGTCACAAAAATCAAGTAGCGCCCAAGAGCACAAACGGCGAATAGTAAATCTTGTTCAGCTCGTCATTGAAGAAGGAGCCTCAAGGGTTGGTGGGGGGTGGTGACGTCACTGAAGATCATTGGTGAATTGGAACACTCATTGGGTCGTTGTCGCCCTTCCACCAATGATGAGTAAGGTCAACAGGACCGTACCGCACACCCGCCATCCTGACACACCACTGCCTTCAACGGAGAAGCTTCAGAAATTTATCGTGGGGCTCCCATTTCCTCCACCACACTGCGCAATACAAACTTTGCTGGTGCTTGCTATGAATAGAACGATTTTCTCGTCATCACCCTACCCCCTGGACAGATTTACAGGCTAACTAAATCTTTATCTGGCTGCGAGAGTTCCTAATTGACTATAATTGGAGGAAGATTTGATGCGGACTGTCGTTAGTTGAGGACGTAAATAACTGCATGTTAGCCTCACATCACCTCCCATATTGGACTTTCTAGGGGTTCCCAAACGTTTGCCGCTTCTAATCATCTCACCACTCACCATTAAATACTAAACCCTCTTACCAGAATCACACCTTACCGTATATTCGTCTGACAGTCCCATGGACAGCCAACAGGGCACGCTCGGCCTCTTATGTTTTCTCTACCAAAACGAACCGCAACATAGGACACATTCAAAAATTAGAATAAAAAATCAGAAACTTACTTTGAATTTACCTCCTTCTTGGATTCTCTCCTTTGTTCCCAAATAGTCCGTCGATTGTCCAGTCATTATGGCTGCCCATTTCAAAGCATCAAAATCATTTTCATCAGCTTCATGGCCTTCCAAACCGTACTTCTTGCCTAAATAACTGATTTGCTAGGACATGTACTGCTAACAGGAACAATTTAAAATTATCTCACGAAGAGCGCAAGAAATACTGGTTGACCTCACAAAAAAAAACAGCACTACTACAAAAACGGAGAAAATTGGAACTTTAAGCTTCTCACTGTCACTCCTATTGCCCTCGAAGCTTCCCATCAGTAACGTGGGGTGGGGGGGGGGGGCGAGAGAAGGTTTCACAGGATGTGCTTTCACAAGAAAGGGGCATCATAGCCAATACATTTATAACTGCATAAAACATACTCTTTTAAAAAAGGGACTAAGCCCTATGGGAAGGAGACACGTCAGGATGCGTGAGCAGTTTTTTATTTCGACCATATTCTCGCCACTCCCGAGCTCAGTCTTGAATCATGCCACCGCATCTTGCTATAGCACCACATAAACATAGGAAACAGTAAAAAAGACCACGAATTTTTTTTTTTTTGATTTCACAAAACCTCAAGTTAAGGATTTCATTCCCACTTTTCTCCAATTAACCCAACTCCTGCTACAAGTTCTACTAATTCTTCCTACACCCTAGTCCACTTCCAGCTCCTTTCTGGAAAGCCAGAAAAATATATTCCTCCAGGAAGCGTCAAGGAAACCCTATGTTGTTACTGAAGGATGTGAAAAGTCACTGATGCGTTCACTCTGAAGACAGCTGAAAACACAGCTATCCCATAAAGAATGATCACATCATCAGTAGCGGCTAAGGAAATTGAAATATTTCAAATAAGCTCCGACAGCAGCGACCGCTAATCCTCTTTTGCAAAAAAAGTCACTGGATTGTTAAGCAAATTCAGATACCTTCAAAGATTAGTTCCTTTTTCTTTGCTTTGTCTGTTGTACGACAGGCGAGTTCATGACAGAATTTAGCTAGCCGCCATAACACCACGGACGATTTGTCACCATTTTCGTACCGCTGGAACATACTCATTAGTTGCACACGGTATTCTAGAAAGCCAATTAGATTATCGACCAGATGCTTCATGTGAAACAGCAAGCACCTATTGCTGGTTCTCAATCTAACTTTCCCCTAGTTTTTGTAGTTTGTTTGAAATCTCCCGTGCCCATTGTGCAAATTCGCATGTGTGTAGCAAATGCCCTACGAGTCGGGCTGGGAGGTGCAAATTCCGCCAACCAAACCAACGTTGATTTTATTAGAGAGTTATTTGGAATGCTCGTTGGGTTTTCACAGCTTCCTTAGAAGACAGTGAAGTTTTTGAAAGGATGCGTGCAACTGTCTTCAAAAAGGAGGCCCTAGTTAAGCCAGTCGAGAGTGGGCTGCACCAGCCTTGTGATGTAATGGTAGGATACTTTAACTGTGATGGGTTGATGATGCGCAAACGTTTCTACGTACTTGATCCCGCAAGATATTCTGATTTATGTGCTCTCCTGCTACTCACGTGTGCTCAAAAAGGGCGCGTTTTTGACGCCACGTTGCAAAAAAGACTCCGTAAAAAATTATCCAGTTTGGCTTAGAAGTTCCAACTTTTCCATCATACAATACAGACCTTACTCTGACTGAATGTACACTTCCTTTGTCCATGCCTTTCTTTTTGCAAATGAGAGGGATGATTTGTCAGATGACCTCAAAACTGATATCCCCCTCTTTTTTGACTCAAAAGATTCCGAGCTCGAATCGAACGAGCTTCCCACTCACACTGTTAACTGAGAAAATATTAATGAGTCATTCGATGTATATGTTGTTTCATTCCCCCGACTTTGAATTAAAATATTGCTGTTTCGATTCCCTTGGTGAAAAAACGACATTAAGATATCCGGTACCTAATACTAGCTTTCTACGAAAAGGGTTCTCTAGCTTCAGGACTAGACTTACACTCTCTTACTTCTATGTATTTACACCCCCTACAAAATACGCTCATTCCCGAGACAATCCTGGTTACGGAAGCGAACGAAAATTCAAAGGCATCACTTCCCAATTTATAGCCAAATAATGCATACGAATCCCAGTTCCCAAACATATACGGTGCTTACAGTCCATATCCGAGAGTTGGGGGAGGTGTGTCACCAGGAATGGCACTTGATAGATGTCGCACAAATAAAGTGACATCGCTGGATATCAGCAGAATATGCTGGCAAAAGCTCATCCACACAACTTCTATCGAAGGCGGCGGCAGCCACATCACATTCGGTGACACGCCTACTCCAACTCTCGGATATGGACTGTAAAATCGTCTTCAAGTCGTTTCACATTTCAAATTTCAAAGAAAAAAAAAACACTGAAGTGAGATCCAAGCTTACCTTTTTCAAGATGTCGTAGCCCGGTCGGACATTCTCGACACCGAAGTATTGGTCGACTTCAGCAAAAGACTAAATAAAACAAAATTAAAGAAAACCCCACAGTGTGTCAGAATACCCCTGAATCATGCCAGTGTTTGTAGCACAGCTTGACCAACCCTTGAGCAAACACACTTCTTATCGCTTAAAACACCCTCATAATGTGTCCTGCCTTGGTCTAGACGTGGTTATTGTGGTACATTTACAGGGGAAGCCAAGCGCAATGTAAATCAGAGATAAACTGATACGTAAACAGTGACGATATGATCTTGGTACGATTACGTTCTTCCCCCCCCCCCTGTACAGGACCCTCAATACAGTTTCAGCAGCCCTCCTAAGTGTGCTTGGTGAAGCTGCATTCCAAGTCAGCGTTTCAGGAGAACCCGAGAGTTTGTGAAAAGGGAAAAGATATGTAACGTTCAGGAGAAGCAAAGAAAAAGAGTATGAAAGTGGAGGAGCACGCGAAAAGATGAACTGCATTTGCATTGATTCTGCTATATTCTATCTAATGCATTATCATATTTCTTATCACCTGAACAATGACTCCATCAATGTCCGTTCCAATCAATAAATAGTTCATCCTTTAGGCAGATTCGACCTTTTCCCATCCTTCCGAAACACTCACTATGAAAATTACCCAAGAAGGCACTGCCTGTGCTCAGACACAAGGTACAGGGTCCAACTATCAGATCGCTAAAGAATTATATAAATTCCATCAAAGCCATATGGTGAGATTTTAGGCAAATGATGACTCGTAATAGCATACTAACGATAATCAAATAGTTGGCGCACGCTAGAAGAGCCATGCCGCGTTCATAGTTTGCAACTCCGAAGGATTGGGGGCCTAACCTCTTAACTACGAACGCGGCGAATGAGGAAATGTAGAGGAAAAGAAATAGGAAAACGATGGTTGAGAAACGACATTATGTAAGGGAAAAGCGCGCGACAGTTCATGGAAGTAATTGAAACTTCCTAAAACGCAAACACTCAAGCTTTTCCTGTTCCCATTTGCCGGCTAACCGAAGCCTTATAAACCGTTCATAGATGGCGACTAGGCGATTAGGCGATTCGTCTATAAGAAGAATATACGAATCGATTAGGCGATTACGCGATTAGGCGAGTAGCGATTTGGCGTTTAGGCGATTAGGCGATCGCTAAAAAAGGCGGAGCAACAAATCAATACGTATCCTTCTCTTATCTACTCGCCTAACTGGACTTACGACTTACGCCAACTATGAATGTTCCATTACTAAGTACGCTAAACTGGTCCCACACTCGCGAATAGAATGACAAGAGTGGTATTTTCATTTTTTTCACATTTTCATGTTAGCATTCCCTTTCGCTACTAATACTGCATGTTCATGGAGATAACTTCAACAAAAAAGAGGCTCAGCGCAATCGCAATATACGCATGCTCTAATACCAAGCCTGAGAGAGGACAGAAAGTTCTGGGAAAATGAAAAAGGCTTGCGCACTCCGGTGTCTGTCCTACCTTGCACACAAAAGTCTATTCCCCTTTTTGACAAAAAGGACATGTTTTACGCGCTTCAAATGTCTTGCCACCATAACACCCCCGTATCTTGCGATAGCCTCAGATGCTCAATACATCGAAAGAAAGGCATGTGGCGCTATACTTCGTGTTACCCACTGCACTTCCAGTCTTCGCAAGGAAGGAAATTGCGTGTGTGAAAGTGAAATCGAAATAATTCACGCACCCCGGAGCTTCCCCGCTCTACTAAAATCAGTATTACTGTGGGCGGCACGCGCATTTGTATTACATACGTGCCTCCCTTAGTACATGGACCAAAAAAGATTATCAGGCACTAACAACATCGCTACTCACCATAGTTACAGTAGTGTGTTAGTGAATCGGATCGCTAGCAGAAGAGCCTACAGCGACCGAGCGGGGTCAGTGAAACGCTGAGAAGAACATTACTGATAACACGACGCTATGTTGTCAGATAATGATACACAATCAAACGAATCAAAACACGGAAAGGACTACAGCAATATTGGTGGTAGAGGAAGAGTGCGGTCCATAGAGGTACTGTCAACAGTTTGATGACTCAAAAGATAAGCGGTTCTTTTTCAAAAAATGATGAAGACGATGTTCATCGCTGAAGTGTGGAGAATACAAGTTCCAATTCAGAGAAAAAAAAACGAAGAAACTTCAATAAAGCACTGCAAGAGCTTTTGGTGCTATGTGAGTTTGGTTTGGCCCGATTTTTCATTTTACTTATCCCAATTACCACCCTAGAGTTGCTCCTTTTAGTAATGAAAGCCTATTGAAAGGAGGAACCACGGCGTGAGTCAAAAAAACTCAGGAGCGCCCACCCAACTAACATAGCAAATTTTCAGCTAATGTGAGGAGTCTAGTTTCGATTGGTGTGCTTAAAATAATCCGCGAAAAGTCAACACAAGACTACAACAAAGTACGTTCCGCTCAGACCACATTTTCACGATAACAGATTTGAGTAGTAGGGTTCAACTAAAAAACAGTAGATTGTAACTAGCAACGAAAAAAGAAACACAAAAAATTTGCTAAAAAGCTCCTTCGGTATTCATCTTTATATAAATTTCCGTATATACCGTAGAGGTCGTTGGTTGGAAACGCTATTAAATGCCCAACGTTTCGACCAGATTGTCTTCCTCGAAGGCCCAGTTTACCACCGTAGGGGCGAGAAAGCGGTCAGTGTCAGTTACAGGCAGTGAATATTAAGTGTTATAATATTGAGGTTTTACTTGCTACAACTGACACTCAGCGCTATCTCGCTCCTATCGTAATAAACTGAGCCTTTGAGAAAAACGATGTGGACGAAACGTCGGGCCGCTCAAATGATATTTCCGCATAACAACCTTTACAAGAATTACATACAGATAAACGTAATGCCAAGGTTCTATGAAGAGAGAAGTCGAACACCATACTTGATTGGCCTACATGCATGATCTTTGATTAGTGGGCAGCTTCCGAGGAACAGACCGCGCACAAAGACGGGAAATGGACGACCAGTCGAGGGAGGATAGACACAAGAGAAGGCACAGACAAAAGAGGCCCGATAGCAGGAAAGGATCTCTCAGCGTTTTGGGACTAATATGTTCATTCCTAATCCGCCTCATGCTGCAGCGACGACACTCAGACTATTCTAGCAACTACGCGCTTTTTAGTAATTTGGCACCTCTTATAAGATTATCGCACGACGACCTTTTATACATAACGCCTCAATGGTTTCTGAACACCTCAAAAAATTAATAGGGTTTTTGATGATCAGAGGAGACATCAAGGTTCTTATGGGGATCAATGTGCAAATTACTTGCCAAACCTCAAAAAAAAATCTGAATCTGCAGGTGTGTGAGCCGGGTGGGCTTTTCATATCAATCACCCTACACAATATGCTTACCAACCCCAGAGTTCCTCCTGTTACTAAGTGGAGGACTACGCCTCTGATAAAGGAGGACCTCCGGGATGGGTTAGTGATTAGTAGTAGTGCTTCCCATGATGATCTCGCTACTGCAAATCGAAGGGTACACCCGACTGGCATAGCACCAATCTGCATTCACGCCTGAGCAGGTGTACTCTCGCAGAAGTGACGCAAGTGCTTGATTAATTTGCTCTGCTGCCTAACCGTTCATATGAGAGAAGAACGCTCATTTCAAACACAGTTCTTCACATCCACCTGCGTCCATAGTATTAGGAACGGTTTCGGTCCTGAAGCGGATGAAGCTAGCAAGATGTGCGTACATTTCTGCGACGTTCAAGTTCACAAGAGCAGGCTTGCGATGCCCTCAATACAGCCTCACAAAGGCACGATGACTCAACTAGAGAAAACCGAGCTAGCCGATAACACCAAGCTAAAGTCCACAGGGACGTCGAGAATGGCATCACAAACCAAAGAAGACCAGTCACTGAAGTGAGAACACGGACAAGGACTCCATTACTCCCAGTGACACAGAATTGTAGATAGAATCAGAGTTCTGTTGTTCTGAGATGTTCAGTCACAGCGTCCAAAACGAGACTGTTCACAGTTATTCGCGCCAACAACGATTACAGTCTTAGCGTCCCAAAGACCTCGAAAAGGCTTGAGCTAAAGTTGCAGTACTTCGAACCGACTATCGTTGACCAACCAAATTGGAAGTTTTCGTGAATGCCGAAAATAGCACCATTAGGATTGTGACCATTGAAAACGTGAAAGAGGACATTTCAATCAGCTTTTTCGATAGCCCAGTGCAAAGGAGGAACAAGGAATAAATATATCCGATATTAAATCAGGGAAGAGAAAATTACTCGCCTAAATTTTAAGAGCTGCAAATGAACACTTTTCATCTTCCTTCCGAGGAGTGGATACCTAAGAACGGTGCAGAGGCGATGTAGCAGAAGGATTCGCCTACCACGCGCACGGTCAGGTGGTCAAACCCTGACCGAATCTCGTCCAGGCCATCCCTGCCCTCTATCCATTCCGGGTTGGTTAATTGCTACCATACTTATCTGGGTGGATGAAAACACTGTCTTAAACATCGGCTGGCCATTAATAGTCATAGCACAAGCCGCCGTATATCCACATACCACCACAATTCCAAATGGAAGGTAAGCATACTTCGCAGATTGAAATGGAACTTATGAGGGCCCAAACTTACGGCTGTGTGTGGCACAGCCATGGTTTTTTTTCAACCAACTCTTCGATAGCCCAGCGCTAAGAAAGAAGAGTCAAACATATTTGATATAAATCCACGAAAGGAGAACTGCCCAAAGACTGCAAAAACGATTGAGCTCTGAAGTTGCAGTGTTTTGAATCGAATTGGAAGTGTTGCGACTGCCGAAAGCAGCAACCAAGCAACACTTTCAGTGAGTGGATGGTTAGCGTTGAGACCCAGACTTGAGACTGGGTGAAATTTTTGTAGGTAGGAGGTAGTATACCAGAAAGACGTAGAAATTTGCCCGCATCGGGGCAAAGGCTGCCAAATTGATGATGTTGACACTGCCAAAGGTGAAAAGCGTTTCAAACAAACTGGATTTGCTGTTCAAATAAGAAAAGAACAATGGATCTACGTCGGTTTCTCTTCACAGATCAGCTGTAGAACAAGCTTCTGAACAACCGAGAGGGCTGAACAACAAACACACTGAATTAAGATTACTGATGCACGTAATCTTGCAATGGCACTACTGACCTCACAACCCTGAACACCCCCTCCCAACAACAAGCGACGTGGATTGACACCTCCTAATCCAACGTCATAGACCACCACAACAAAATCCAATAGTCCACTAATCCTCTAAGAAGACCAGAGATCGGGGAAAGACAAAGATGAAAGAAAGAAAGTGTGAAAATTCAGTTAGGGGGGCACTCCTTGCTACCTTATCCTCAGGCCTAGAGAGCGCTTCTCCGGACTATCTATCACAAGTATAAGATAACATGCGAATGGCTCATTTGTGATGTACATTTGATAAGGACCGGTGGGTGCCCCAAAATCCACGCATGTTGCCCACTTCCTGCCCAGTTGTTTCCACGTGTTAACCACCCTAACATTCCTCCACACTTGAACTTGGGTAGTGTCCGTCCCCGTGGTCCAGGACCGTTTCCTTGGACCATGGTAGGTACAGATATGGAAGCATCTCAAGATGTTTCCACACTATACCGGCACTTATCGAAAGTACATCTAAAATGTTTGATAAGGTATTGTGACCGCATTATCCTTATCTTGAGTATCGAAGAACTCAATGGAGTGCCCCCCCCCCTAACTGGATTTTCATCGACAGATCGAAGGGACAAAGCTTGCTCACGTCCTCCCTCGAAATCTCTACCCCTTCCTAAGGCTTGGTTCTTACTTCTCGCCCCCCCCCCCACTTTTCAACAAGAAACACATGAGCGCCCATTGTAGGTTCTGACCTTGATACCTTCGCACGTTTACTGAAATGGGTACCATGTGAGTTGAGTGGGTACGCCCACTTTCGAGTGAATAGAACATCTGGGAAAGTAATACGTTTACCCTCCTCTAGTTTTTTTTCCTAAGGTCTAGGTAAAAGAGGAACTTCGGGGTGGAGAAGCATACAACTTGCGGTGAATTAGTAAAATCAAAGATCGGTGTGCCCACCCGATTCACAGCATCCTAAAATCAGTTCCTATAAATGAATCCAGAAGAAGGAAGTACGACCAGAGAAAAAAATGGCGACGCATCGATCGACTGCTGTGTCTACATGGGCCGGCCTAAGCTCTCTTCGAATCGATTTAAGGCTAAACAAACTCAACTAACAAGAGCCGACAACATATAATGGTAGAACCTTCAATCGGACCGCACTCGCAAAAAGAATTATCAAGTAAGACGTCGCTGAGATAGGAGAAACTGATAACTGAGGAGGAATTATAAAGCCTTCAAGGAGTTGAAGGAGCCTCTGACATTGGAGAATTTGGTTTGGGAAGACAGAAGCCGGCGACCACCTGTGGCGCATCAAAAAGCAATGACTCAACGAGCGCCACGTAAACGAAATTGCCAGAATCGAGAATTGCCGCGCTTTTCTAGTGATCTTTGACCTGGTGGGTAAACAGAGAACCTTCTGTGCCTATTAGAAGATCTTTGAGAAAAGAAAGATAAGATTTTGTTTTTCAGAGTAAACAGTAAACAATGGCATCACTTTCGTCAAGAAGGATAATCAGACGAATGAGGCAAAAAAATTTAGGAAAAAAAACATTATTTATCCCTGAATATTTCTGACATTTCAAGGTGATCAACACAGAAGT
>KZ345256.1:148359-163306 GCA_002352805.1 Teladorsagia circumcincta
TACCCTTACAATTAGTCTGGAACCCCAATCAAAAACTCATATTCACGACTAGGTTGATTTAATGCTTGTTGTTTTTGTTTTGTTTTTGTTTTATTTCATTTTCGACAATTTTTTTTCTTTCGTTTTCAAAAAATTTGGCCTGTGTGTTGCGCCTTGTGCCCGTTCTCTGCAAAACTGACGGCATGTCTTTATAGACGTATTAAATAAATAAATAAATAAATAATAGTCAGAAATAAGCAAGAGCATCAGAATAAAGGAATGAAAGTTTTCCTTCAACTCTCAAAAAAAGAAGCTGATCCAAATAATACGCCAAAGAGTTGAAGAAATTTCCACTTACTGTAGCACGCTTTCAGAAGATCAATATGACCCTTACCCGGGTTAACAAGTCCTCAACGCGAGGCGTTCGCTAAGCAGGTCATCAACGGCTAATAAACCGGGAACGGATCACGAAACCTCGTTTATCCTTGGCCTCAATACAGCACTTTATTCTCTCCGACCTCTAGGTATGGACGCACGCAAGGATCACATCACACCGAAACCGACTAGCCACTGACCATGAAACTATCACTATTTTGTATGAACAAAGTACATCATGGAACTCCCGTAAAAAATATGACCTGGCCAATTAATGACACTTCATTACACAAACATTACAAAACAAAACAAATCAAACAACATAACGAAGATGTCACATAGAGAACGGCAGCCTGTCAACCGTGGGGAATCAGAAATCTTAGTGTTAGGGAAAAAAGTCCCTTTACATGATATATGTGAACAACTGTGAACAGCGTGAGAAGAGTTGACCACAACCTCAGATAAATTATTTGGCTTTAACAACAAAGAGGGTCAATGAATTTGAGAATCTCACTGGTCTTCTATCAAAAATGGATACAAGATTCAGGAGGACAACTTTACAATATACTTTCTATAAAAGAATTTGTGTGAATAAAAAAAGTTCTGTCGAAGAAAAAGGCAGACAGTAAAAGTGGTTCGCTATCTTCTGCGAAATACCAGAAACATTCAATTTCTTGCCATCTTTAACGTCATAGAGATATGTACCGTTACTACAATGAATCTAGGGTAGCGATCCGGGTTCAGACTTGCAACGCCGCTGTCACCAAAAAAAGCATTCAGGCAGGAGCTGTGAGATGAAAATATGAGAAATTTGGTGCAGATATCTGTCACGAAAACCAAACTAAGGTTATCAATAACTGAGGGGAATTTTCCAGGCTTATCTCTTAATACGTTTACAATCGTAGCAGTATGTTTGATCTCGAACACAACAACTTCGCAAAATGAGAACGGACACCGCTGACTAATTCACAGCCAAAAAAGGAACAACATCGATAAGTACCGCTCCGCACCATGTTGAAAAATAAATATGATTCTCACAGGTGTCAAAGAAAAGCATCAGAGCAGAGGAAAGCAGTAGTATTTTCGAGATGGTTTGCCCGTAGCATGAACCAGTTAGAGTACTCACTAGTGTAGAGATAAATGAACCGCGAGTTCAATTCTCCTTCCAGTCCTTTGTCTCGACTAAGCTTGTGGCATCGTTTCTGAACTCTGATCCATAGATGACACAAGGCTGGGCTTCGTCAACTCCACCTCAGCGAGTAATTCTTCTGCACGCTGTAAACCTTTTTCATACAGAGATTACATAAATCTTTTGCTTGATGTCTTTAATTCCGATGAGGGTGTTTTCGGATATTTACTTACAAGGAAAAGGGTTTCGTCCATGAGCTTGATTCTACCAGGCCATAGTTTCTGAGAGAAAACGAAGAGCAGTACGCAAATGCGAGATAGAAACTCGATCGGAACTCGAGCACTGACTTTAGTTGAAAATTATTAGATTATGAAGATGTATGGGTCCTCCGAGAACGCAATTGACACGTATTTAGCGCGACCAGGGTCAACCGTGGCTCTGGTTAATTTTTGTTATTCAGTGCAATCCCTCCTCCCACCCCCCCCCATTCTAAAGGTGTGGAAAGTTGAAAATTGGAAAGCAATGAAAAGTGTCCGACCTCAGCATCTCCGATCTCCAGAGCTTTTTTTGCCATAGATAGAGCACCTTCCAGCGTTTCATTTCCTCCAATAAATCCTTAATGAAGGAGAATTATTAAAACATCATAAGAAACAGACTCATAACTGTAATTATGATTCTTTCACTACAACGACGAAAATCGAGAAAATAAGGAAAGTTGACGGCTTTCACCATAAAACGGGGACTGAATGGAATGATCAGAAATTCACCAGTGGTATGGACGAATACACATCCAGAAATCCCACTGACATCTGAGAGTTCCGCATCTCTTAACCCTCGCCAAGCTTTCGGTAGAGCCATCCTGAAAATGAGAGATAGATATACAGATGCTTTAGTTTACTTCGAAAGCTACCTGAATCAGATTGGATGCCAACGCATGATGAGCATTGAGCTTCAATGTAAGAATAACTAAAAGACTACCGATGAGCTAGACCAACGCTCCAAAGGAGTACCAAAGGAGGACTCTACCATAAGGACGAAGGTCGAATGAGGGGAAACTCACTTAGTGAAGAGATACATGGACTACCTAAGATAGCAGACCGATACGCAATTCCCTCAGAAGATGTGCCCCGGCCATCCAGCATGGTGGCCTCCGCGGCGCAATTGGTGGTAGGGGAGGGGCTGCACTCGGTACGCCCCATCTCGCATCGTCTCGTGTCTGATGGTAAGTCTCCAGACTCGTTTAGCAGAGAGAGCGCTAGCGTTGAAGAGAGCAGCATCGATGAGAGTAGGATCAAAGCGCAAATCATCGGACTAGGAAGGGGTCCTATTTCTCGAATTCTAGGCGACTTGCCGTTTTTTTTCTTCCCGTGCATCGCTATGTTAATTTCCAATGAACTGCCTATCCACAAAATCCGCCTTTAGCTCAAGTGCCGGGCTTGGCCGGGACACGGGCTTCAGAAACTTCCAAGAAGGGCCTTCGCAGTACTTCGAAAAAGTCATAGTAGTTGCAGGAGACACCCACAGAATATAAACAACAAACTCCATAGTTCTAGAGGTAGTATTCGCTTTTTATCACATGCAAGATTGAAAGAGAGGGGTCCACGTTGAGAAGTGCAGTGGTACCATTCCAGGAAGAGAGCTCCAAGGACGGGATTACACAATAGAATATTGAATTAGTGAGAAAACGTGATTAAAAGTCCCCCCCCCCCTCATTTTAGTTCGCCTAGTTCACACCCAATGTTCTGCGCGAGCATACTAGCGAGTCCTAGCCAGGGAAAAGTGTGTGATGGGTGGGCATGGGCTAAAAAGCACGAAACACATATCAGCTTGCAGAATACGCCCACGATGGACGGCGCATGGATCGGACTAGGTGCTAACAACGGCGAAATTTCGAACTCGATTACAGAACAGGCCGGACACCCATTTAAATGGTAAGGTGTAGCAGGCCGGATAGGGTAACGCTCCTGCAATAGGCGCAGCAGTTTCTGTATGAAAGTCTGGTTGTACGAAAGTCTAAAAAATGGTGCAGAAGAGCAATGAATGATGTGAATGAGTGAGCGGAGGCCCGCCCACAAAAGGAGGAGCGGGCGGTGTTTTCTACAAACCTTGAAAATTTACTTTCAATGCTGCCCAATGATCAGGAAAAAAGGGGAGAGATGTTGGCAAAGGGGAGGTACGTCTATCGGTGGATGTGAGGTACACAAGCGTAGTACCACTAAACAATAACTTGGTTCCAAGACCAAGAAAAGTAAAGAGATTATGGCAAAGGAAGGCCAACCATATACTTTTTATGGGTAGGGATGCACAAAGGTGAATGTACCAAAACCAAAAACTCGCAATATGATCTAAAAACTGCTCGAAGAGCGAAAAAACCGATCAGAGGCTGGCGAAGAGGACGAGCGGAGATAAGTCCGTGGTGGAAAGATGTCCTTTGATGAGTGGGACCAAATTCAAGAACTCGGTTGCCCTGTTCAGTATGGCAAGAATCCCGTATGACTGATGTGTTAGTGCAAGGCTGGACAACTCCTTTGGGAAACGTTGAAGGGAACAAAATGCCTCACAAACTCAACACCTACATTGCAACGGTGCGCCGGAAATTGCCTTGAAAGGAACCTAGTGAGAGAGATGTTAATCTTTAGAAGCCCGTCGTGTGATTTCGCTAATTTACAGAATACTTGCCATTTTTATGAATGACTTACCTGTTGTCAAAAGTTGATAAACTATTGTTAGGAATCGCTTGAATCCTATAATTCTTGGCAGTTGTGTCTGAAAAAAAAACAGAGTTTTGAAACAATGCCAGAGTAGCGGAAAGCAAAAGAAGTAAAAAAAGAGTAAAGTCATGTCGAGGAGTACCTTCATAGATAACATATGTGATTCTTCGAGACGCCAGGCCTTTCTCTTCTTCAAGTTGGAAGAAGTGTTCCTTCCATGGAACGCCACCACACGAAATATAAAGAATTCGGCCGCTGCTGTCTACCTTCAAAAAGCGGTATAAGTAGCAAAAAACGCAGCATGCATAATTTTCTAGATCAAAGGTGGCCTGCTCAATCGTGTTCACACATTTTCACTACCGCCAAGCCACCACAAGAAAAAAAAATTCGCAAACTTGCCTGTGTAGACTCATCCAAGGCTTTTTCCACAATTTCTCGCGCTGGCCACCAAACATTAGCCAAATATGAAACGCTGGATTCGAATTCAGCTGAAACAACAATTTCGGAAATGTTAGCTCAACTAGTAAAACAAGTTCCGTGCCCTTAACAGGATTTCGTCGGAATTGATGGGTCGTTCGAAGAGAGCCCTAGGGCCACGCAGAAGCTACCATTCTTGAATCGATGAATCCATCTCGAACATGGCCTCGCGGCTACAGCACCTTCTTTGTATGCAGCAGAGAGATCGCGATACTCTCCACTGCGGCAACGCGAATCAAATCAGATGCCGAAAGCTATCTTCCTCACTGCCTCAAATTTTCATTTCAAGTGCTAACAAATGGGGTGAAGTGAAATTGATCGGGAATCGATTCAGTGGTTCAGAGGAAGGAAGGCCGTAGCAAGTTATCATACTCATTTTCCATACTTATGGAGTGGAAACAAACAGGGTTTACAAGCAACGGTAACTTAAGGTCACAGCCAGTAAGGCCGGTGTCAGACTTTGCAAATCTGGCAAATCGCTAGCAAATCGCGGGATACGAGCGATGCGTCAGTTGCGCCAGTGTTTCGAAGTATGCATCAGCGGTTCGGCGTAAAGAGGGACTCGCAACTTCCCGCACTGTCGAGTGACTGGTGCATAGTTCGAACCGCTGACATCCTCGCCTGATTCGTCGGACTTGCAGTCTAATGCCGCCCTGAGAGGGGATGGCGCGTGCGACAATTCATATAGTCCAAACCAATCCTATTCTTCGCAAGATCAGGAAGCTTCAGCTTAGGTGTAAAAGCGAGAGCGGTATAGTTATCGCATACGAGCCCCGCAAAAAAATTAGAACTTCTGTAGGCAACAACTGTCGCACCACTTGTCCCATGCTGGATTTATTGCCTTATAAGATGAATATGAAACTTCCGATAGGACAACCATTACTTCTGAGCTGGTGGTAACCTACTTTGCAGAAAAACAGTACCAAAAACAATTCAAATGCTGCTTCAAATTCAAAAACTATAAAAAATGGTAACATATTACTGCAGTATGCAGAAACTACTCACATCGACTACAGTAGCAACCGAAACTAAAAAGAAGTACCTGCAATAAGTTCTATTGCTTGTTGAAACCGCTCATCAGGATTCACGTCCACCTCATTCCAGTGTGGATTGAGGTGACCGACACGCCCAGAAAGACCCCCAGACATATGATATCTACAAAAAAATGATCTTCTACCGACATTGAAAGCATATTCCACGACTACCCTTGTGTGCTACTGCGTCCATAGAAGGAAGCAGATTTGGCAAATGGTCGACAATAACGAACAGAGACGAGAGAAACTGCTGGAATCTCAGCAGCGCATTCCCCACAGATCACATGGAGGGAGAAGCGAGAGGAGACCCGATAAATAACACACTTTCTGCCCTGTTGTAGCGCATCATTGAGCGCATAATAAATAAATAAATAAATAAATAAATGAGAAAAGGGCAATGTTCGCCCATGCGACCTGTGTACAATACGCCAGGTGCGAAGCCATTGAATTTGCCTTCGTCATTATTGTTCAACCAATTACCACACCCAGTTCTGTCTACAGGCGCAGGAACGTACACCAAGGCACTCGCATGACAACCACTTAGGAGTGATAAAAGATTGAGAAATCTCACCTTGGAGTTCCATCATATTGCGGTATTCCATTGTCGACTGCATCTACAGCTTCGACAAATGTCTCGTACAGTTTCCGAAAAAATATGCCCACCATTCTGTCCTCATGAGAGGTTCCCAAAATCTACAAATTCAAGTTCCTTCAAATGAAGACATTAGAGTTCGAAAAGTAAATTAGGGAGCTATCGCAAAATACGGAGACATTCTTCAAGACCGAGCCTAAGAGGAAGGAACTTTGGGTCAAATAAAAATTGCCTGTGGACGTTAAACAACCTTAATTTTTGCAAAATACAAAATTTTAGAATAAATAGAGCGAACACACCTCAGCAATAAGCTGCCTTCCATAATGCGCATATACCAAACCTGCCGAACTCAGTTTGGTGTTGAAATCAAGCACACCCAGGGTTTGCATGGTTTCATTGAATTCCCTAAACAATGCTGAAATCATTCAGAAAATCCCTCAATTAGTAAAGTAGACTGAGAGCAGAAAAGGCACTTCTGATGGTGATCATAGCGTTTTTTCGGGTGGTCATATACTCCTCCTACATCCACGACGATGTCACAAGTTTCGAGTGTTGAGGAATCTCGAGTCCTGAAAATACCAGAAAATCAGAAACTTCTAAAACGACTCGGACTTAATGCAGGCCTCCAACTGGAGATGGGCTTAACCTCAAAGAAGAGATAAGTGCTCTGTGAAGCATTCGCAAAGCGGCCAAAAACAGCAGCTTACAAACAAAAGCAAGTCAAAAATCAATTGCTAAAGCTTTCAGCCTCGCGGTTCACTGCCGATATCGACTATCCGGCTCAACACGTTATACGTGTGAGTGCTGGAAGCTATGCTCGTTATACCATGAAAAGCTGAGTTGGGATGAAATGGGGCCCCGTTACGCGTAACTTGCGCACATGCTCGGTAAGCAAGAGGTGCGGGCTCGAGTCCGGTCCGGGGCGAAAGTTTTGTTTACAACCCAATATTCTTTTCATGGAAGAGAATTATAAAGTACTTGCAGAAAAGGAACTAGCCGTGCTCAGATCAGACTAATCAGTGGAAAGCAAAACAACATCTCCAAGTACCGCTCTACTGCATAAACCGCAAACTTAGCGTTGGTTTGCCGATTGGTGAAGACACTATACATTCCACCCGCGCCTCCCCCCCCCACCCCCCGTTCCCTCTCTCGAGAGAAGGGTGAATGCCGTTGTAGTTGGGGACATACGTGGCATCATATAGTATCATACCGTATCATCAGAGAGCACACGTAAGATGGAATTTTTTAAGTATCTGGCAAAGTGAAGTAGTAAAAGTATGACTGGCCATCCCTTGCAAAAAAAAACCCTGTGATAAGGAAATGACAGTGGCCGTTCCCAAACTAACAAAAGGTGTGAAATAAATTGAAGAATTCAAATTTTCTAATTAATTTAATTCAATTTTCAAAATTCGAATTTTAATAAAATTCAAAAAAATGGAAACCTGACGAAGACAGAACACAGCACAGCAAATAAAGAGCAAACTGACCTAATAACCGTATAGTCTCTGAACTGGTTTAGCCGTTTCAACATATAACAGGCTAAGACCTCGTCGCAGTGGAATTTTCCATTGTGCGTACCAATGACTCCTACCATGTCGAGTGGTCTAGCGGCTGGAACAGGAGCGGCGCGCAGCAATGGAGATAACGTGGAGCAGCTTCGCCAAAACTGACGATAGAATAGAGCAATGGTGTCGCTACAACAATTGGTACTCATTTGAGCGATATAAAAAGGTCGAATATAAAACGAGGTTCGAATAAGCTGCTCGTTGAGAAATATAATGCAATATGCCCTTGAAGTCGGCCATGTAGTAGGAGTAACAAAACAAGGCAAAACAGCGGCCAGACTCGATCAGACTTAGTGGCAGGATCATTTTTAATCGTTTTCTTTTTTAAGAGCATCAGGCGAATACAAGGCTGGGTCAGAGTCCGCGATCCGCGCGAATCGCGCCACGGATCGCCCACGGAAGTGCCTAGAATCTATACGTGCATAAGGGGCACTCTTAGGCAAGCAGTGGTCAAACTCAAGAGGATCTGCTTGCAAACTCTTCACAGATGCTGCTTCAGGTGACGGTTGATGAAATAACGTCTTCGAAAGACTTTTCAGCTATGTCCAAAGAAAGCAAAATGCCAAACTGCGGTTGTAGCCGATCCCGCGATCCCGCATGCTCGAGAAGCAAGAGCGCTACCAGTTGCGCCATTGAAGCTCAGACGCTAGGACTTCGTGACGTTTATAGCGGAACCTATATGTCAGTGCCGGCAAAACACTTAAGTCAGGGCAAAAGCGAAACTCCCTCCGTAACTCCTTTCAGAGAAGAGTTTAGCAGATACGGGAATCAGAATTTAACACAGCGTCTCAAGATGCGTATAGAAATATACATCTCATTTCATTTGGCCGGGTTGGCCTAATGACCTTTCCTGGTTAGTCCTAGTTGCATCAAACAACGTTCTTGAATGCCCTGCTTTGAATGCCCTCCCCCTATGGAGAGATCTCGTCAGGGACCTTTCGGTCTTCCGAATGGTGAGTGCGGCCTTATTGCCGGCTACAGTGTAGGACCTTGACGGCGGCAATCTCAATTCATTTTCTGATACTCCATGATTATCTCAGGGTTATTTTCCTTGCTCGTTCCAATCCATTTCCTCTCCCTCTTTCTTTTTTTTATTATACTTTTTTGTATCATGGATGCTCAGCTTTACAACTCTGTTCTCAATCGTGTGCACACCTTTTCCGGTGTATTAAATAAATAAATAAATAAGGTACTGATCTCCCAAGGTCGTCGCAGTGTGCTACAGATTCTGCAATTACGACATGTCTCGCGAGGGGAACAAAGGGTAACCGGTGGTACAGCCTAACTGCATGGTCCACCGCTGGCACTTGTCGGTCTACTGACTGATCATCGACTATCACCGCAAACCATTG
Source organism: Teladorsagia circumcincta (assembly GCA_002352805.1). Taxonomy (NCBI): domain Eukaryota; kingdom Metazoa; phylum Nematoda; class Chromadorea; order Rhabditida; family Trichostrongylidae; genus Teladorsagia; species Teladorsagia circumcincta. Next base: position 157,574 of record KZ345256.1, read on the forward strand.
TTCAACTTACGCAATCTTTCTGCAAGCAGAAAGATCCCCCATGTGCTGAGAAGGGGCGAGCTTCAAGTGACCCTTTGTGTGTGCAGATGAACTCTCAAGCACTCTCATCCAAAAAAATGAATGTGTTTGCCTAGCTCACAGAACTGAACGAACGAAAAGCTACCAGTGAAAGAATTCAAAAATCTCCTGTCCAGCTCTGTCCAAAAAATTTTTCGTTCGCTTCTCATCTACAAAGCCCAGTGCTGATGGATAAGTAAAGCTATGGATCATAAGCATTTAAAAGCTAGTGAGATTTTACGTCATCGTTGAAGCTGCTGACGACTATGGATCTGTTGAAAACAAGAAATACACACTGTGTACACTAAGCTGTGCATCCACTCTGAGAGATATGTTTGTGAACAAAGAACAGCAGTGATTAATGGCAGAAAAACAAAAGTGGATATCCGGCGCAAATAAGCTGACTACACATGAGAATTCTCGTAAAGAAGTACGCCCATGGTCTAGAGGGGCATTCAAAACAGAGCCGATGATAGGTGCTACGGCGCAATATGACTCAGGGGAGGGGGCCCGCGTCAAGATCACGGAAAAGCTCAGTTTCAGGACTAATGGCTCGTTCATAGTTGGCGATCGTAAGTGCGATTAGGCGAGTAGGCGATAAGGGAAGGACACGTATTGCTTTGTTGCTCTGCCCTTTGAGTGGTCTCCCAATCGCCTGATCGCCTACTCGCCTACGTCTGTAGACGAACAAGCCAATCAATAAGTATGTAGCCTTTCCCACCTAATCGCCTACTCGCCTGCTCGCCATCGCCTAATCTATACGTATATTTTTCATTATAGACTAATCGCCTAATCGCCTATTCGCACGTACGATCGCCAACTATAAACAATCCATAAGCGTTTGAAGAAGGGAAGAACTCCGGTGTACGAAAGCAATTTTCACACACACACCGGAGTTCAACCCTGTTGCTTAGGCCAAGTCCGAAAGGACTTTCTACAGGGTGGTTCCTTCCCCCCCCCCCTCCCCCACACACGAGCCACATTGCGCCGATGCTACTAAGCCTAAGCCCAAGAAAGGAGTGGAATAGAGAGAACACTTATGGTTCCCGCCTTCCCCCCAAAATCCCTCTCCCTCCCTAGAATTTGCTCCCAAGTTTAAGTGGCTCCTCACTTGAACTTCCTCTCCCCCCCCCCCACCTCCCCACCGAGATGCGCGCCCAAGCAATACCAATGGGAGAGAAGTTCCACTCAAAATCGCTCAGAATAAGGGACTTGGTGAAAGAAGCCATGGAAACTATGAAAAAAATCTCTCCACAGATTTTTTCAAGCTTATTAATTCATTACAAAGAAAAGCAGAGACAGCAGAAAGCGAAATTATTCCATGTATCATCATTAATAGTGGATCTTACATGAAAAGATCGTGATAAACTTGCAAACATGATTACGGTGGTTGGCCAGGCTTGAAGGGAAAAGATGCAATAGGGAGCCACATAAGGTGAAGCAGAAGCAATGAAAACAAAAAAAAGAGACATAAAGAATCAACAGAAAGAGAGATATAAGAGGGTATTGTACATTTAGTTCAAAGAAGTTTGGAATCGTGGAAGCTAGGCGAAAGATTGCGTGCTTCCGTGCAAAAACGTTGACCTCATGAGAATTCGCGCCTTCGGACGCGACGCTTCCGAAGTCACTCGTTCCCATTGACGTCACTTCGCGGCTTCGCCAACTTTTACGATTGTTGATTTCCCCTACTGTTTAGCAAATAGCTCCTTCTTCAGATCGTTTTCAGATTGTTTCTGTTTGCTTCCTGTTTACTTCTTTCTGATGGATGGAGTGGGAATTGTAGGGTATTCTTTCTGCATAGTTATTCTGTGGGTTGTGAGTTAATTCTGCCTCTCCCGCCGGTTGGCCTACTATAACTCATCATCTTATAATCTTCCTGTATTTAATTTTTGGCAGCACTTTATCACTCATTTCTTGCTTTCCTATCCTTTTTCTTTTGATGTCCTCTATCAACTACGCGGAGATCGTAGTTCCTTTTGCGTCTGGCTTTTGTTTCTTTCCCATTTCTCGTCTGGTTCTCATGAAGCTGCTTTCATATTGAATGTTTCGTGGTTGTGTTTTCTACGAGGAAAATGATGTTTGCCTTCAGCCTGCCAGGTTGGGATGGTCGTTGGCATGGCTGAGGATGGTCAGTCCGGTAATGGCATGGCGCAACAACAACAGAATGAACAAAAGGATGAGCAGGTATAACAGGAAAACTTTTGGAATTTTGTTAGTATTTTCTTAGACTTTTCATTGTGTTAAGATTTTTTTGAGCTTGGTGTCAAAAGTCAGGCGAAACGCAGAACAGACGTTTTTATTCAGTTATTGGCCTTTTACACCTATGTAAGACAGCGTTATAGAATGAAAATTTTTGATCATTTTGTTTCTTGAAGTGGCAGTCCCAGCAGGGCTTTTACCCTCGACACTAATGGTGTGGAACATGCGCTAGCCCTAGTTAAGAACATAAGAAGAGTGACTGAACAGAAAACTTGCCTTGGAGAGCCGCTAGAATGGGAGCTGAATGGGTCCGAAGTGTGCATGGCTGCTAACCGGCTGCAATCCCCTTGGCCGATTCACAACCACGCCTACTTTGAACCCTCTCAGCTTGTGTTCGGTCACACCTCTTTTTTTTTGACTAGAGCTAGCGCATCGTTCCACGCCATTAGTGTCGAAGATTAAAACACTGCTGATTTTGTAGCTTTAATTATTAAAAAAGGTTTTTGGTCGGTTCTATGGTTAGTTTTGGATTCTGCTCAATTTTGGGTATTTCGTGGATGGCACTGTTTGTCTTGTCATTTGCAAGCATTTTCGTGCTACTATAAGCATGTCGTGTGCAGCGTACAATATTCGCTGCATCAGTTTTTGTTTTCTACTTGTTTTAAGTTCCATTTGTCGAAGTATCTTCAGAATCGGCGCCCACCATACACTATGCACGGCGTGCTGCACTTCTTACAGCATGAATGGAGCAAGTATGAAATGGAAAAGGCCAAATGGGAGATGGAACGTGCAGAAATGCAGGTGGGTGACCCCTTTTCTTCATGAGAGACTCTTTCTATGTTCAAGCAACATAAAACATTGTAAGCGTTCAGGCACGAATAAGCTTTCTGCAAGGAGAGAGGAAAGGGCAAGAGAATTTGAAAGCGGATTTGATTCGAAGAATAAAGATGTTGGAGTATTGTTTGAAGCAAGAGAGGTGAACTATCTTTTTGTTTTTGTCCATTGCATCTGAAGAATAAAGCCGGAGAACTTTCAGAGCTAAGAATTACCGATTGACGCATAATGGAGAAGACCCGCCTGAATATGAAGAGGTGGAAAATGAGACTGCTAATGGTAACAATTTTGATTACCTGCCACTTAATACCGTTTTAATCATGATCGTTCAGAAGCCGCTGTTCCAAATGAAGTTGATGCATATGCCGCGGAAGGTGGGAGTGCGCTTGGTTGGAAACAGGGACGTCAGCTTCTGAAGCAGTACCTGCAGGTCCTTTACTTTCGGAGTTACTTCGATGGACGTAGAAAGATCGAAGTGATAAAAGTTTTGTATATCTCTAATAATCTAGTTTCTGTTTCAGGAAATTGGCTATAGCGAGCAGATCCTTGATGTGCGCGCTTTTCGTGTCAAAAATCTGTTGGGCTTGATTCCCCAGGTTAGTTTCCAATGGATTACAAACCAATATTACATGCACGCCAAACTCTTTTCTTACTTGACTGTAAGTGCACGTGAGAATTTTCGTTGGATCTCTTACCACCTAATTTTAGGGTGACTGGCCATCAAACGAGAGAGCCACGGGCAAAGGGCCTACTGGGCAGAAAAAGGACGTGGACAGGTGTGTTTCGTTGCTTTGTTTTCATTTTTCTGTTCTGGAATGGCCACTTTTGACGGTCTTATTGTATGGACTCTTTACTTCTACTCAAGACGTTGGAACATTTCTTCCGTTTTTTTTTTGGACGTCAGATGACTTGGACAGAGGTCTTTGTCAGTTAGTACTCCGTACTGATAACGCTCACATTCCCTACTGTTACCATGCAAACAGATCGATAAACGTTTATTCTCACTCTTAGCGTTCTGGTCAATATTCCATTGCAATAGTGATTAGGATTGAATGCATAAGTAATGGGTATTCAGTCTACAGTGCTGGCGAAATATGCAACTTGTTCCCTTGTTTCTAATTTTTCACGATCCGCTGTGATTGTGTTATGTGGGAAAGGTATTCCAATATCTGGCCCATTCCGTTTGTGAGATTGTGAATCCTTGTTTTTTTTTTTTCAGTGACTCCGAGTCCGATGAACGAAATGCGCCACGTGGTGGATTGGACTCAGAAACTGCCGAGGCGCTTGAAAAATTTGATTTTCTTCATGAACAGTCCACAGGTGCTGGAGCGGGGCGTGATGAATGGGCAGCCACAGATCAAGGTGTCATTGATCGTCTGAAGGAGAAATATAAGTAGGATATAGTTTTCAATGCGATTAACTTATTTATTTTGAATGGGCTGTTCTCTGATTACATTATTTTGATTCAGGAGTGAGAAGCGTACCAAAAGAAGCTCGGGAAGTATGGATGATGCTGATGAAAAGAGGCTCAACTTGAGTAGGTGTTTTTTTCTAACTTTTATTACCCACACTTTCAGATATGGCGAAATATTTCTGTTAAGTTGCACATAGGTTTATTTTTCTCTGTCGAGACAATACTCTCTTTCGATACACTCGTACATTTAGACGATACCGTAATATCTGTTGGAGGCGGAAATGCTGGTAATCCGCCGACAGGGGTGAGGGGCAGACGAGGAGAATTCATGGACATTAACGATGCACTTGGCTTGCCTCCAGATGAGAATATTGACATTAAGGACGATTTTATCATTGAGGTAAGACGAACTTGTGTTGAAAATTGATAATTTTTAGTAGTCCAGCCTAATCCAATAAAAAAGCAATCTCTTCTCCTTTCTCATATTTGCAGCTTTTTTTCAGCAACCCTCTTTTAAGCCTATAATAAGCATTAATGGCGATGTAATCGATCCGACCGAAGTGCTCCGCCTTCTATTGAGTGCTCAACAATACGAAGAAAGAGGGTTAATTGAGAGGGGGCGCACATTCAACTTCATTCAAAGTCGTTGTATAATTCGAATACCCGATGGACAGTAACTTGTGCTTCAAGCTGATGCTCAGTGTGTTCATCGAGTACCATCTGCTAGATGTGTAGGAAAAAGGCTGTAAATCTGGCTGAAAACGGCCAGGATTTGATTGTAGACCATGCGCGTGCTTTTGGCTCCATACTTGACCTTGTCCGCGGTGTGCCAGCTCCCCCAATAATACTGGTGAAATGAAGGCAGTTGTCGTTCAGCGGTATGGTTTCCCACAAGACTGGTTATGTACACAAGGCTGCATGCTTTTCGGTTGCTGGGGTATAAGGTATGGAGCGCGCAGAGTTCTGCGAAATTCTTGGCTTGCTCCTTTTCTTGCTGCCTAAGTAATAATTCATTCGTTATCGGAACGGGTTGGTGAAATAGGTGCAGCTAGAAAAAGAATATGTAGACAGTCGCGTATTTCTGTTTTTTTTTATCTCACGAAGTGTTCTATTTCTACGTCATCTTCGACACGAAAGACCAGTTTTTTAAAGGCAAAAGTCAGGCTCAATGTGGGGGATCATGGCGATTGGAACTGAGTGTAGAGATATACAAAACTTTTATCACTTCG
>KZ345256.1:170938-187011 GCA_002352805.1 Teladorsagia circumcincta
GTAAAAGCTGGACATGATGTGGTGAGTGGCTGAAGACACTGCAACAAGTTTTTGAAGTTTCTTTGCAGTTTTATCAGCAGGTTTTTTTTCAACGTCGTTTAATTGTTCTTATTTTGCGAAGAGCCTTTGAGAACTTATAAGAGCCACATCATCATTCTTAATACAATGACTGAAAGCAGAATGCGTGGCGCATCTAAGAAAATGATAGATCTTCGTTATATCGATCTTCATTATCCATGCTAGCTTTATTTTGGGTAGTGTCGAATCCATGGTCTGTGACGGCACCGCTTCACCATTCATACTGATATGGTCTAATTTGACAAAAGGTTCACAACGAACTTTGCCCTTTAGATGATCAAAAAATTTAAAGGCAGCGATTACGATAATTCCAAGAATGTACTAGAGGGGACGTTGGATGCGCACTGGTACGGCAGTGGCGAAAAAAGCAGAGCAATACCTGAAGAAACGCAAAACGGGACCCCTTTTTTGTTTTTTGGCAATTGATTTTCACTCATGAACGGGTAACAGCGCAGAAAGCTGGCGTGCGAACGAGTTCACCGCATTGCCTTTGATGGCAGCGTGCCAAATCATCCACCAATCGGCTGCTGGTAACGCCGCTCGTCCAGATCACCCACTAGACCAGTGGGCGGATCGCTTTTGTGGGCGGAGTGCTTTCGAAGTCCTGCTCAGCAACCAGCGCACCTTTCGATGTAAAAGCGCCACACCTGGCTTTTTTGTCACCCAAGTAACTGCTCAGTGTAGTGAGTATGCTTCCCCGGTGCGCTCCCTCGTTATCGTAATCGCTGCCTTTAATGGTAAAGCGCTCGTTGTTGACCATTTCTTTGAAGTCGAAAGTATTTATTTGAGTACGTGCTTATGGTTAGCTTTTGCAATACACCTGCCTACTGGATCAGCCAATTAATATTTTGCTAATTTCTTATATGGGACCATTGGTTGGTGGGTGTAGATGTGGTTTGTGAATCTATTTGAAGACATGTTGGAAGAGATCAGCTTCCCACACTAGCGCGGAAGGCTTCAGCGATTTGAAACGGAGCTCACACGGACTTTTTGATGCCAGCCCCGTTAGACCTATCTTCTTTGCCCAGTATCCAGCCCTTTTTTAAATAATTTTCAACACACATAAACATTACTGGTCTTAAATGATTTTTTTTCTCTAACGACTAGGCTGTTTGAAATGTGTTTTAATTTTTCTATCAAGTGCTTGAGGGCTGCACAGTTAAAGGCAAAGTTCGCGCTCAGACCCACCCTACGAGCCTTTAAAGTGGCTAGAAGGACAAGAGAGGCTAGTGCAGGGCTCCTCCCATCATGCTACACCAAAAAACGGCCCCTGGACGCTAGGCGCCAAGGATTTAGGCTCGCTCCACCAGTTGAGGCTCGCTCCGCCCACCGCTCGATATCTTGTCTGCTTCGCAATGTTGATCTGCTATGCTATGTATCTCCACATGTACTTCTCTACCACTCTCCGCCACCCATGATCCCTTATCCCTCAGCTGATCTTCGGAACTTCTCCGCAGCGTTTAGCAAAAGGCTCGTATTTCCTGTGTATTTCAGGATTTTTTTTTTACTTTTTTCTCCTCTGGAGGTCCATCTCCAACCCTACTTTCACATTTGAGTGCAATTACATCATCGTTTGATCCTGAATTTTGCCTTTAAAAACCGCCCGCTCACTGTAAGTGAGTCTTCGTTGCCTCATCTATCAAGCTGCTTGTCAGTTTTCCCCATTTTCCCTATTTCTCAGATGTTCGGTAATCGGTTAGAAATTTTTTCGGCACTGAACACTTCGAAGGATGTCGCTTGAAGTGCAGGCTGGGCACCACTTGATTCACGTGCGTTTCGTGCATCCTATCTCAGGCTCCACCCATGTCATTGTTGCCAAAGCATCTCGAAGTGATTCTTCAAGTAAAACAACCATCGTTACACTAAAGAAATAGGCGAGCATTAGCGTTCCACGTACGTACCCATACGCAATAGCAAAGGCTACACTGGGATTAAGCCATGATTAAGCCATGAATCCCTTGTGGGAAAGGGGTGAAATTTCTGTCGCTTTTTCCTCTTTCAAGACACACCTTCACTTTCAAATTGACGCGAAAATTGCGCTTGGGTGTGCATCAAGATTAAGAAACACAAAAAGAACAAGACAAGAGAACATTGGAGCGGAAAAGACAGACGAAGCTGCTGGCGGGTGAGGCGCTTTTGCCGGCGATGGAAGCTTCCGACCGCTTGGCAGCGCACTTTCGAAGAGCGAAGGTGGTACATCTACAACGATTTCCGCACCATTCTAATGGTGGGGTGTATCTTCAAACGGGAGATTATCGTGGACAGCTCACACACGGAAGCGATAGATTTCTTCATAAATTGTGCCATTAGTATGTAGTATGCAGAAGGGAGGGCAAAAAAAGGCATTTTGAATATGTTGCTCTTCAGCTGTTCCTTCTTCACAGAGGTAGCCTTCGCTGTCGGAAGTTCGTCAGCGAAATATTCCCAAGTGACCTTAAATAAGTAGACGCAAGCAGGGTCAACCTACGTTGTTACGACTAGCAACGGGGGATGTCGTACTTGGATGGACTTGGAGGGCGGTCGTACTCTCTCGGTGGCCGGCAGTGGAATTAGTAGCCAGCACGTTACATTTACGCAAGATAGCTGATACTAGAGTATCTATGAACCCAGCGTCCTTCTAAACGAGTTTTCAAATGAATCAGCGAATCAGAAGTGCGGTCGAGGCGTGGCGCAAACCAAGGCAGGGAATGTCAGTGTAAGCGCATGCTCAACGCCCTCTGACACATCCTATGTTCAACAAGAAATGGGTTTCCAAACAGAAATTAGCGGCTTCTCCGTGGACGATTTCTTAAATTTTGAAGAGAACTTCGGAAAATATTTCCATTTTTTTCTCTATTTTACCTAAGAGCAAACATGTGATGATTTTCCGTTTTCAGGTTATGTTCATTCCGGAGTACCTGCCTTTATCATCAAATTTTAATGGAACGAAATTAGCGAGGGTTATTCGCATGAACAATATCAGTAGGTGACTTTTATTTTCTAGTTCTTATCGATTAGTTCAAATAACTAAATAATTGATTTCGAAGAAAGGTGGTAAAAGAGGTGATTCATCGTACCTCTTGGGATAGAGGTGCATAGGAACTTGCCAAAAACAGGCAAAATTATCCGTCACATTCTGAATTATTCGTTTTGAGCTTCTCATTCCTCCAGAATCTTCTCTTTGTTATCCAATAGCAAGGCACCATCTTCCTTTAAGCAACAGTCTCAGCAGGTGATTCCAACTCCTCTCTTCATAGAACCTCGGCATTGTTGAATACTGTGTTATAATGTCGTTATTCTGCCAACAAGGTTGTTAGGTCCTAACAACCTCGTTGGCAGAATAACGACATTATAACACAGTCTCAGCAGGGTTCTAAAAATTTTATGCTATGGGGTGGCAATGATGCGCTAGCCCTAATCGAGACCATAGGAAGTGTCACTAACCAAAAAACTCACCTTAGGAAGCGTAAAGAAGTCAGGAAGACGCCGTTGATAGGGGCGTTCGCAAATGTCTTAGGGAACGCCCACTTGCCAATCATTGCCTCATCTTTTTCATTGGTTCTACTTGGTTATTTCATTTGATTGTTGTATTTCCATTCTTATATGATGCATATGTCTCTAATTGTATTAGGGCAAATGCGGTTGAAATCCGGCGAAGCAAGTAGTTCAGACAACTCGTCCACCAGGTGAAACCTGTTCGAAGGCTTCGCCGGCGGATTTCTTTATTTTTTCCCTTTATTACCAGTCAACTTTTTACCTACAACTTCGTTACCGACCGCCTAACGCCTCAAATTCGTTCTGAGACTGTTGCCTGAAAAGTGCCATTGCGATTCAATATCAAATACGATACAGACGATTCGTGAGCTAATCCATAAATACGAAAGAAAATTTACACTCTCTTTGATTTTCTGAAATTTGTAGGTTTCGTTGGCAATGATCAGAGCACACATTTCATTGTAAACTCGCGTATTATCAAATTTTGGACGTGACAATATGTATTAATCGAATTAATATTTCGTCCCCTTCATTGTTCAGAGGAATGAAAAATCATAGAAGTCGGCAAGGGTCAAAATAACCCTTCGAAGTGAGATGTAAGTAGTAATGATGCTGTGCAATGTCGGTGACCAAGAGATTTACCTCTTTTGAGATGAACGGTCAGATGGCTTCTATGCTCTTTGATCTCCGGGCTGGCGGTAGAAAAGTTAGTTAGGGTTCTTCATAGAGAGGGGAGCCAAACATTTATCCCTCCACATTTGCAACGGAATTAGTTACCCGTTGTTAGATTCAAACCGAATGCTGCTGACTGAAAATTGAAGAGCACATTCCAGTCTATCAAAATTCTACGTAATAATTTCCTACTTAACGACATTAAAGGAATTTGCTGCGGAAGCATTGGGCATGGATCAAGCTCAAAGAGGTGCTCGACAGATCCTGGAAAATTTTCAGAGCTATGTTCTGTCCCTAGAAAGCTATTTATCCCTTGACCGATTGGAGAGATCATGTAGCAGCTCCAGACTGGAGCATGCTTCCTAGAGCTCAAAATATAAATGGATGACGTTCTATTCTGTAAATTTCAGTCATTTTAGCAGGGGAGGGGTCCTGCTTCTGCTTATGGCTGTGGGGTGGGGGGAGAGTGAGGGACATCTGAGAAATATTTTGCCATATAATCTCCATCAACGACGGTATTTCCTACCTCTTTTTTGACTCCTTTGTGGGTAAGGTTCTTAGTGACTCTACTCCATAGCTGCACACAACAACCGTGACTGGGAGGGGTCGCTTCAAAAGCACGCCCCCCCCCCCTCAAAATTTAACCCTTTGACGACCGCGCGCCACAGGACTGTCACAACGAAAAGAGTAGACACATGGCCTCGATCAAAAGAGTGCAGACACCGTCTGTGTTGCGAACGAGGGTTCATATAGCAGCAGTATTCCAGGGAGAGCCTACCTCTCTTGTCGTACAACATTCCAGACGCTAGAGAGGCAACATTCCCGCGCTCGCGGCCCGCTTGCACAGAAACAGTTCCAATGAACTAATCAGTCACTTGCCTTTGCAGAGGTATACTAGAATTCATGGTTGAACAGTACAATATTCATTGTATGGTTTGAAAAACTATGTACAAACGTTTTGTTAAGGTTCACTGTATGAGGACGACATGGTTGGACTTGACAGCGTGCTCATGCTGCAGGATCGCCTGAGCTTCAGCGACAGACTTCACTTTGAGTACACTCTTGTTGATATGTGCAGGGGTGAGTTGAAGTTTTTCTCTGCTCATCAAGGACCCGGGAAATAAGTTACACTTCCCATTGACAAATGTAAGGGTTACGATTTTATTCAGTAAATTTTAGAGGGAATGCTCTACATCCGTTACAACGTACCGCTCTCAGCGTTTAAAGGCAATCCCAGGATGGTATTCAAGTGGTAAACCCAGCCTAATATGAAAGCATTGATGAGAAATAGATCGCAACGGGAGAACAATGGAAAACGAATCGTCAAAAGCAATGAAAATGGGGATCACCTTTCTCTAGCTGCGAGGAGTAAAGGAGGCAGACAGAGAAATGAACGATAATGTGGGTCGCGGAGTGGGAAAAGTAGTCCGCGTTAAGAGAGCATAGTAGGTCAACATTCCGACACAGACAAGACATTAAACACTGGGCGGGCTCTGGTCCTTCTCTGCGTAGGATGGTCTAAGTTCTAACGATAAGGGTCAACCGTCTCAGTAAGGCGTTTAAAGACGAGACCGCTACAGAGACGGACATAGCACTTCTATCTACGGGAGGATCTTGTGCAATAAGGACCTGCCCGGCTCCTGCCTTCAACTCACACTGAAGAGGATGCTGACTCGTTTTTGTTAACTGCTGTGTTAACGCCGCACTTCGCGTTGGGAATGTTTCACAAAATGCTGGGTTAGGAGCACTTTCGCCTCAGGCGAGACTAGGACCCACCTACAAAGATAGTTTTTTTTAAGAACATATGGGACCCATCTCTGAATGCCCAATAAGATTTACCCTTCTCGAATAGATTATGGAACTGTTCCGACCGAACATTGCGTCAGTCGATTAAAGCAACAGGCTCAGCAGGGTTCTAAAAATTTGATGGTAATGGTGTGGGACGATGCGCTGGCCCTAGTCATGCACAAAGAATAGAAGCTGACCAAAAAACTCACCTTCGAATGCCGCTAGAACGGAGAGAATCACTGACGACGGAGAGTGCGAGATTGAATGCGCAGGCGTTTGCGGTCGTTTCGGGACACCGAGCCCATTTTAGGGCCCATCCTTTAGAGCCATTTACGTGGTGCCCTGCGGCTACTTGGCCTTGCGGAAGCAGTGCGGTTTTGCTCGAATTGCTCGCAGCCACCTGACGACGCATTGCTCCCTAATGGCAATTGCTGGCAAATAGCAAGGCACTGCTGGCTACTTGTCAGCAATCGCAATTGGGGCGTGGGCAGTTCAAACAGCTCGTCCACCTCATTCTTCTCTTCATTTCTAAGCCGAGGAGGGGGAGCCCCCGAGCCGCAACTTCCTACCTACAACTTCGTCACCAACCGCATAACTGCTCGAATTCGTTCTGAGACTGTTACTTTAAGTTACATTCCTGACGTCTCTTGAGAAAGTAAGCAGCCTGTATGCACATAGCACGTCGGAGGAAGGCTGTAGCTGACTACAGAACTTTTTTGATTTCTTTATTAGTTGCCCCCATTCACTTTCTGTCATGTTAAGCATTGATGGCTCGACGCGAGAAGCTGGAGCAGCTCAGAAATTACAGATTTGATGCAGCTTTTGCGGAGCAGATCGATCTTTGTGGAATCGGCGTGATTAGGTTCGCTATTCTCTTCATATGATGCAGAATAACGAGTAAATTTTATTCCATTAGGAGCACAAGATCGTGCATTTTCTGCCCGTAATTCCGTTCCCTCTATTAATGACACACACATTTCAGATACCTTGGAATTAGAAACTTACTATGGATCTCAACCACTCCACTCATGGATGCAGTGAGCTATAACTTAGGTTAGTTCCTTTGCGAAGCCATTTGAAATATCTATTTTTTTCTGGTAATCCAGAAAATTTAACTTTACCTTTTATCAGTCTGTTCTACGCCATATGATTTACGGTATCAACTTGCATAGTATTACTGCCACTCGTTTTTGAATCTCGAGTAGGGGCGATTTCACCATCACGCCAATAACGTCGATGAAGTAGTTGGAGCCTATCTAATATTTATTTGGCATTCTAGCCACTCCCTAGATCCCGTTGTAAGCTCACTTGGCGCACTTTAGGCGTGCCGTCACCACCTTCTTATGTGCCGACGATAGAAGAAAATGACAATGGGGACACGATGAACTTCTGGCAGAGAGCTTACAATGTCTACATGTATATTGGAACCATACTAACTCACCGTAAAGGCACTGATTTGACGACGGAGGTGAGTTTCTTCAAGCACTGAAATCAGCGTATATGGAGAAAATTTTTGAGTGTTCTCTTCACAACTCACCGCTAACCGTTAATGGCGGGGTTTACGATAAAACTCAGCTCACCAGAAATCAAGGGAGAGGTGGTCAGTGGCGCAGGGGTGAAGAAAAAACCACGAAAAACAACCCAGTGTGCAAGAAATAAGACTCCGTTTCGTCCGTATTTGCGCGTTAGCCATATCTAAGCCGTGCTGTCCTGATCCACGCTAATGCTCTCTTTGCTAGAGCTACTAAAGTAAGAGGGGGAGTGGGCGGGTACTGACGACGAGGGGACGACCATGCTAGATCGCCAGGGCATATCCTTCGCTGCGAGTTGCGTGTCAGCCACACATTCAAGGAGTTCGCTTTTCCTTCCACTACGTAGTGTAGGTTTCCCCTTCTTCTTTGTCGCACGTGGAAGTGAAGGTGACTGGTAAGTGTTGCATGGTGGAGAGAAGGCTGAAGGCGATCTAAAATCCGCGAATTAGGAGAGGGACGTTTATTGCCTCGCTATGACGCTACGGTCTCCCCTACCTTGCGGGCAGCTATCGCTCCCTAAGGACCCAGTCTCCAAGGCAGGCTAGGTCAGGCACATTTTTCCTTCTTCAACATCCATTTTATGGTGCCACTAGCCCAGCGCGAGTTGGCTGGGGAATGATCTTTATTCACTGCGGGCCCATCAAGTCGCTTTTCTTCTTAAGATCGGTGGATTATTTATGAAGGGATATAGAGGTGCGTTCTATAAATACATGCATTTGGCTAGCCTAAGCTAGGGTAGCTATTGAAGGCCTACAAAGAGGCCAATCAGGTAACGGCGTTCAAATATGTATGAACCACTAAGCAGTCATAGATCCGCCAATGAGCAAAATAAGGAGGGAGAAAAGCCGAAAACAGACACTTTGAGAAACACTGTGCGCCGAGTAGAGAGCACAAACGAGCAGATCAAGAAGGTACAACAGCGGTGAGCGTGCAGTAGTTTTGGTTAGAGCAACAGTCTCAGAAAGGTGGGCGTGGTTGAATCGAAAATCGAAATCGCCAATTTCGACCACGCACAATTCAAGCCTGTTCAGCTTCCTCCCTTGCAGCTTTCCGAGGTGAGTTTTCTGTTCAGTCACCCTTCCTGACTAGGGGCTGAACAGCTTCGAAGTGTGCGTGGTCGGATTCGGCCGAGGGGATCGCAGCCGATTCAGCCACACTCACATAAGATGCACATAGGCATCCATGTGATTCAGAAAATCAATTAAATGCATGGCGCATCCCAGCGATCGCTTTACGTGGGAGTTTTTGTTTTTATTACCAAATTTTATTGCGCCATTCACTCATGTTTATTGTGCAGCTTACTTCTAACCATGCGACATCTTCAGGTTTTTCGAGAATTCGATCCGTCTTTCCCGAATGTCCGAGAGATCGCAGCCAATGCAAGTTTATGTTTTGTGAACGCTGATGAGATGTTCGACTTACCACGACCTATCATACACAAAACCATATACATTGGCGGTTTAGGAATAAACGAACCAAAACCACTCGATGAGGTGGGTAACGTCCTCGGTTTCTGGCAGAGAAATTCCACTCAAGACTCAGTATTGCAGAAGTTTTCCGCTCTGATGCAGAAAGGCAACGAGGGTGTCATCATCGTTTCCTTAGGCACAATCGCTCCATTCCATGCTTTTCCCGATGCCACCAAGACAGCGTTCGCTTCAGTGTTCAAGTCGATGTCTGACTACCATTTCATTTTGAAAATCACAAAAGGTACGATCACTATTTCTATCGATTTCTATCGATTTGTGGAAGTGTCAAAAGAAATTGGACAGGGCAAGAAAACTGTGGTGGTCATAGGTGAAGGATAGAATGCTCGGCATTGATCAATCTCTTTGGGATGCGCCACGCATTTGAATCCCACCCAGTGCCCAATACAAACATTTTCGCCTAGACAAATATGTAGGGCACCGAGTACCCGGCGGGGAGGAATATCGGCATGGAGCCATTCTAACCACGAAGGAGCCATGGAATATCAAGGGCACAAATGCTGACGCGTAGTAGCCTTTGCATTGTAGAGTGTACAGTACCCAATCAAGCTCGCGTCGGTCCAGGTTAGCCTTGGCGTTTTACGGAATTATACCAGATCGATTCTCTTGCATCGATGTGCCCTCCTCGTCCGCATTCCTCACCTAGACAACCTTTTATGACTCCTGCAACCCCACTCACTCCGACTTTAGCCACACGGTGAATGGCTTACTCCGCGGAGGCTTTGAATTGAGCTTTTTACTTCTCTTTAACCCATTCGCGACAATGACAGCCACCAGTGGCTGACGCGAAGATGCTCACTTGGTACCATTTCATCAAGCGGTGGCGTTCATGGGAAAAGTTTCAGCAAAAATTGTTGATTTTTTATCACTTCACCCCGTTTCAAGAAAGGGCCGCGAGGGACAATGATGGCCACCGGTAGCAGCCATTTTGCGATGGTCTCGAACGAAGCTGGTCCGAACGGGCAGGTTGAAAATCCTGCGCGGTCGCGAATGGGTTCAATATGTCCGAGGCGAGTCACTCAGAGCCTGCACCTTTCTGCGCTCTAGTCACTCGCGGCGAAAAGCGCAGAGAAGAGGCTCTAGCAGTCACGTAACCCAGTGAACCGTAGCCTGCCCAGTCCTTGCGCATGGATGATTGGATACGGTACCTCCACATTGCGAACTTCTACATCTGGGAACCCTCGCTGATATCCATGTTTCTTTGTATTGCAAAAGAAGCTGGAAAAAGGCGGGGACGAAAGGGGACTAATGTGGATACCTGGGTACGCGAACGCCCAGATTCATACAGAACTCTTAACGTTCGGATCATAGCGGCAGAGGATTTGGTATCGGAAAAGCCTGAAGATCTTGCACTACGAGAAGTAGAAAAGCAACCGAACATGGCTGACGGTCCTAACACCGCTTCACGAAGCATCCTTCTGGAACTTGTACGAAAGAAGTTTGAAGTTATTCATTTTTTTGCAGATGACACTACCACCCAGGCGTTTTTGAAGGACGTTACGAATTGTGATCTGATCGAGTGGCTGCCACAAAGCGACATTTTAGGTTTGTGCGTTAGGTGTTGCTCCAAAAACTTTTTAGAGGCCAAGGGTGGCTTTGTCTAGGAATATGGGTAGAATTGGCCTATGAGCAGGACGAGGATGTAAGAGGATATTTTTTTTCAGCGCATCCAAGACTGCGTTTATTCGTAATGCATGGTGGCATAAATGGTCTGATGGAGGCGTTGCTGAGAGCAGTACCGGTTGTGGTTATTCCAATATTCGCCGATCAGTTTCGAAATGGAAGAAACGCCGAGAAGCGAGGAGTAGGAAAGGTACACAGTGAAAATGGAGTAGGATGGGGCCATCCACTCTTCCTGCTCTGCGGCTCTCCAGATAAAAGCTTTGATACTGAGCTGAGGAAAAGAGCTTTGATAACACCTTCATTCACAGACCTTTTTGATAAGGACCGGCTGAAGCAGTCTGGTATGGCGCGAAGAAGCGATCCCGAGTCAAGAGTCTTATATTTTTGTCCAGGCTTAGGGCTTAGAGGGAATTGGAGGAGTTCCACAGTCGGTGGACCACTGAAATGTGCAAAAACTGGATTGGATCGTGATGATGCAGGCCGTTTCACCTGTTTATCAATAAGCTACATACATTGATGAGCGTGTTAATAAAGTTCTTATAATTACCGCCACAGATACCTTTAGGCTTTCCTTGATCCTTATCGCTACTGCCTCAGAGCAGAATTAGGTGTCCCCCTCCAACTCCATTTTCGACAAGGTACGCTACCAATAGTGTGCAAAGCGATACTTGAAGATAGAAAATCAATCAAGAAGTTTCGGTCAAATGCCATGGCTTCTGAAGGCATTCGCAAAATGCCTTCATTACCTCGTTTTTGTTTAGGTTGTACTAAAATCGAGCTTAAATGAGAAATCTATCAAAACTGCAATGGAAGAAGTACTATACCACGACAGGTAGGAATTCAAATCGTTTTTTACTACCAACAAGTGACGCGATTGGAAATGGATAAAGGTGTGAGTGCATTTGGTGCATTCCCCCAGGATCAACCTGGTGTAGTTCTTGTACACAATACGAAGTTATTGGTGTGAAAATATTGGTGCAAAATGGGCCAGCATAAAAGAAAAAAAGGAAAATAATTTGTCGAAAGAACTAAGTTGAGGTTGCGGCTGTGGCAGGGCAATGAGAGACTGAGCGGCGAGAGGAGAGTGCGAGGCGAGAGAGCGCAACAAATGAGAGGCGCCAGACAACAGCCAAACCATAGCTGTGCTGCAGCTCACTTTGCAAGGAGTGCATTTAGTGCCCTGGCGCCTCTGTCGGGTTTTATCCATGCACCGGAAAGCCACTTCTGTGATGGACCTCTAGGACTCTATCCCACAGACCGAAAGGCATCTTTTACACGGCTATTGTCTGAGTTCTGCAATTAAAGCACATTCCGGGATTAGGCACGCCCACCTTTTCCATCCCCGAGAGTAGTAGACAGGCGGACCAGGGTTTATATCGCGCCCCCTTTGTGGCTTGAAAGTGCGAGACAAAAGCGATGGAAGCCCACTCGACCCGCAATTTACACCTTGGCTCGCAAGCCCCGCCTTCGGCTGTCGGCTGCCACGTGATGTTGCGAGAAGAGCGCAGTTGTAGCCACGGTTGAATTGCGAGCATTTCATGACATCTAATCCTTTTAGTGATGCGAGAACCGGGTGGTGAGGTGGACGCTCTTCCACGCCCATTTTCATCGCTAGGGTAGCCTTTGATTACCAGCTATCAATCGAAGACTTTTTTCATAAAAGCTATCGAATGGGCGGGGTCACTTGATCTATCGACTCCTCCTATTGGTGCGCCCTGCCTGTGACATCTTTGAAGGCAGAATTTACAGTGAAAAGCAAGCCACTCAAAATTAGGTGAGGGATGGTGAGTGGTACCAAAAAGAAGGAAAAACCATAAGAAGCGGCCCAGAACCCGAGAAATGGGATCCATTCCTTTCTCCTTCATTTCGGATTGATGTGACTCCCATCGTTGTGCCCTCTTCAACATAATGCTCTGTCTGCTATTTAATCTACTGCGTACAGCGAGTGGTCAGGGGCAGTCGTTGGGCGGGGATCGCCGAACGCGCCAAGAGTGCGCCATGCTCGATCGCTGATCAAGTCTTTTGCTGCCGATTATGTGTCAGTCCGCACCCTCAGGAGGTCCTCCTGTCTCCCCACTAGGCAATTTCCTCCTTCTTCGACCTTCGTTCTTATCGTGAATCCTCCTCTAAGTGGGGGAGGGGGGGGGAAATGAGGGGTGGCTAAACAATGAGAACTTTGCAGTAATCTAAGCAGCTCTGCCCGTCAAAAGCACATTATTTCAGCGCAGAATATGCTTTCGACATATAAATAAAATGCTTTTCCCATGACTGTCCCCAATTCTCTTAAGTTCTACCCAATTCCCTAGGAGTCTGCAGTATTCCGCCCGCTCCAATGAATTATCCGTTCCTGATGATCAAGACTTTTAGTTACAAGCAGAATGCTATTCGTCTGTCGAAGTTGATGTCGGAGAAACCGTTCTCTGCTGAAGAGCGGCTCATTCGGTGGACGAATTTTGCTGTGGAGAACGGTGTATTGGAGGAGCTTCATGTCGAAGGTTCACGCATGAATTTCATCATCTATTTCAACTTGGACGTTATCGCCGTTGCAATCACCGTTCTATGCCTTTTTATCTTCACAGTACTGAAGTCATTACGCATTTTTTGTTCCCGGAGGCGTTACACAAAATTGAAACGTCAATAATTGTATCTAGTTGAAATGTTTATACAGTTATCAAAATACTTTATGGTGAATAAATGGAAAAACGACATTGTGACCGCCGGTAGCCTCGCCAAGCAAACAATGAACTGAAATGAAAAAAAAAAACAACACACCCACGACCCCTCTTACCACCACTTGCCGCAAATACGGCTTCCTGTCGAAAATTCCCTCGACCGTTATTCATCCCGCATACAAATCTTTTTCGGTTAGTTCTCCGAGTATTACAAGACTTGACAATTTGGACAGTATCGCTCAATTCAGATTTGGCAAGGAGAGTTTTGCACATTTGATTCAATATTTTATTAACCATCAAATCAAGCACTTTGGGTGAAAGCCAGGCTAGTACTTGGGAGATGCCTGAGGCTAATTTCTTGAGTTCTGTCGAGTTGTTTTGGTTGGGGGTCATCCTAAAAGATTTGCTAGTGAAATACATCGGGAAAAAATGATGAAGTTTTGCATTTTGGTCTTTAGGTTGTTGCTAAATGACGGCAACGTCATTTGGCGCCCCCTTTTAACGGATGTTATTCTCAAAATGACGATCACTAGCAAAGCCTACGAGGATATTGTAATGGAGAGCTAACACGCACAGGTTGTGACGCCAAGTGACGCCAAACGGCGCTGGGTGACACGGCGCTAGAAACGCCATATTCGAAACAAGACATATAGAAAAAGGTAATAGCCGATTCACAGTAAGCACTGGTCAAAGCTACGGCTGCCAATGAAGACCCGGAGAGCCCAGTATACCTTGTGCTTCAACTTCATCTTCAACTTCAAAGAGAAGGTGTCAAACTGAAAGGGTTGGTAAGGAGTCTGTTAAGCGAGTCGTTAAAGCCGGAGTTGACGATAAACAGGCAGCCTTTCGGAATTAAGGTAGAGGAGGTCAGTGGTGCATGGAGGAAAAACATGAGAAACGGCCAAGAATCCCAAAATGTAACCCGCTCTCAGCCGCTTGCTTTCCACATTGATGCGACTCATTGTTACTGCCCGCTTCAACGGCAACTCTTTCTCCCTTCCTGCGAAACGGTTAGAGTCAGACGTTGGGTGTCATCCACCGGCGGGCGTGCAGAGGCGCGGATACAGCCCTTGTGTGCCGCTTGGGCGTAATCGCTGCGCCCCTTTTCCGGCCTCCCACCGTATCGTGTGATCCTCCTTTTTAGTAGACAGCTCAACGGTCACCTTATCACAATCATATTCTGGCATGACATTTCCAACTTCTCTCAACGTATCGTCATCACGCCGTTTTTTCACCTGGAATTGTGAAAAAATTTGGAGCCTCTTCCAGAAGGGAGAGAGCCGTCTGCCGCAACATTTTGCTGTATGAATAGGACGACCTATTTAACCCTGTAATTCTCGCTATCAGAAGAAAACTTACAAAATCATGAGCAGGAAATGCGCCAGGGAATATCTGGAACCGGAGATCATAGAATTCAAGCGAGTTCCGCTGTTTTCAGACTAACCCTGCCTTCCACCTTTTCTTTCGAGTCCCTCACCACGACATTGACGCCCTGTGCACCTCCTCCAGGTGTCTGAGGGTTCATCTCCACGCCAGCTACCGTTTGTGGCTGAAAATGGTCAGTGTGCCATATATGTACATAAATGCTCACGAATTAGTTGAACTTTTGTAAAGCAAAATTTCAATACGATTCTCAAGAGGTTTCACTTTTCCCATCTTTCCGGGAGATCTGAGTCAATCGTATATGAAGTAAGGTTACCCTACAACGTTCAAGCCATGCGATGCGAAATTTGTTCAAAGAAAAAGAAAATGAAGCGGCTTGTCAGTGTAAAGTCAACATTATAGGGCAAATAATAGTCACAAAATAGCATCTCAACTTCATCACATGAAATACATTCATGTTAACTAGCAAGGTCCAAGATGGGTAGCAAAAAAATTCGTTCACAAGAAACATTGAAACATAACTGGCCCCACGATATCTAGCCAAGGTTGCTCATGCAGTCTGCAAGCCTACCCTTCTTTCGAATCTGAGTCATTGTAATCAGTTGCAAACCATTGAACATATTTTATGAAGGCTCAAACGGCACACTTTTCTGACATTGGTTTTTGGCAAAAACCTACCCAAATGTCACTGATTCCCCTGGTGATAAATGACATTCCTTACCACCCGCGATTACCATTTTGGGACATCACGCAAACGTCATTCGGAAATGCAAAACTTTATCGCCACGCAGGATTGATACCATGATCCAACCTTCGCCGCTTTTGTGAATCAGAGGACTGCTCAGAAGAAATGAAGCATAGTTCAATGTTCCATGCACACAACCCTATACAATACATAACACCGCTTTGAGCAAGCTGAGCATGACCTGAAGGACCCTCCTGGTGAATGCTTGCTTAATCGCGCATTTATCGCCCAATGGCAATCGTCTGATCGATACGTGTCCCTTTCCTAATCGCCCATCGCATGTACAATCGCCAACATTGAACGCTACCTTACTTCCACGAACCGTCCGCCAGGTGATTGGTACCCTTATCATTCCTGATCTTGTGTCCCACTGGTGCCATAACGGGCTCCGTGGAAAAGCTCACCGGCGGCGCGGACGCGTTCGCGTGTTGGTGACGTCACAGCGGCGAGGTAGAAGCAATAGACTGTTCTGCCACTAATACTTTTGCACATTTGCGCTCTCTACCGCGCTCTTACTTCACTGTGTAATCAGTAGAAGTAAGCAGGAATCGATCTTGGAGAACGAACATGGATTAACACATCACCAATAGTGAAACTATTGAAAAGTCTTGATGATTGT
>KZ345257.1:32251-45841 GCA_002352805.1 Teladorsagia circumcincta
TGCTGTAAAAATGCAATTTGTAAATGTGGACAATTAATTTTCATAGCCCACCCAGAGACATTCCTTCCGCAGCTTGAAGTGTAAAAGAATGCAACCACTGTGACGCTAACCCTCACAGTTCGCGGGCTATGAAGAGGTATGCGAACAGGATAAAATCTCCTGAGACGGTTCCCAAGGACATTCATGGTATCCTTCATGCGTTCTTCATCACCACAACCACGATTTTAGGCTCTATCTCAAAAGGTGTCTTATAGGCAAGAACCAGGAGGGATTGCTTCGCACTGCTGAGAGAAGATGCCGATAGGCTTGCGGCCGAACGAGACGTGACGGATTCTGGAATCAAGACGTAGTGTCGATTATCGAACATGCCCAAGTTCAGCTGGAGGTTCAAAAGCATTGACTCCCATGGAACGCAAAAGAGCTGAGAAGGCTAAGGGAACACTTCTAAAGGAAGCATTGGACTTCGGGACGCAGGGCACGATGAGCCTTCAGGAAAGGGTGGAGAGACGTCCTTCAGAAGGATCTCACTGAAAACCAAGGCAGAGAAAACTATGCCTTGGATAGAAGAAGGTGGCGACGCAGACCCAACGACGGCGCGACACTAAGCGAGGAAAAAGAAGAGGAAAGCCCAACAATGCAATTTTCTGTGAACAGATCCAAAATAACCGCTTTCAGAATCTCTAGCAGTTCACTGCAACAGATTGGCTCTTCTTTTAGGCCAAGAGATGCCTTGTGTTATCTAAAAATTGACATCGTAAACCGAATTCAGCTACTAGTTATCATCAAATCATCAGAAAAATAACATTTCAGACAAGGTGGAGTTGTGTATAAGAGTAAAAGGAAAACAGCTCAAGAATAAATGAGGACGGAAAAGAACGTCGGTCTGTCAATCTTCCAAATAATGGGAATGTTCTTCACTTGAAAATTGCACTCGATTTGAACCCGGCCACTCCGATCCTCAAGCTATAGCTGGCAAGTATGAGTGTAAAAACTTACAGGCAATAGGATTGACAGCGGCTTAACTATTCATAGGCAATCCATATTAGAGGGTATGTCGGTGGAATGCGTTCGCATTCCCTTTAAATCTACCACATCGCACGATTCCACATTACAGAATCAGCTGTCGGACATAGTTGCTGCCAGTCAGGTTTCAGACACCCCGCAGAGTTTCGAATGCCGAACACTTCTTTTATGGGACAGGAAATTCTTTTCGACCAATCCTCTTTAAGCTCCCATGGTGTGAGCGGGTAAAACCCTCTCAAAAGGGATTGAGCTGAGGAAATGGGATAGACATTTATTCTACTTTTTGCAACACTAACCAGACGCCTGATCGGAGAGACAATCATACTTCTCTAAACGCACCATGCATTTAGCTTGCACTTATGATAACAGCAGTACTCTACATAGTATTTGCCAGATTGCAGAGCTAGACTCCACAGCCTTCCTCCACCCCCTCCCCCTCCTGACCGTAGATTCCACGACCCGCTTTTCTCCTTCCTCCAACCTACCCCCCTTATCTTCACACCATCTTATTTCTCATCTCAGCAAAAAAAGTTTGTCGTGTGAGTGAATCCTTCAATAAAAATAGCGCAAATGCCAAAAACCCCTAGAAATCTCTTCCATTTTTTCCAAAATTCATTCAAAACACTAAAATATTCGAATTCTCGAAAAACCTTCATCCCAGACTGAGTCGCTATTCGAATGTCAATTTCCCTAAATATGGCTCCCTTCATTTTCCTAAAGCAAAATACGACTCTCCCGCTCTCACGTTGAGGATTCTTCGACGGTGGCTCATCCTGGCTTTTTCATAGGAACTAAAGGAAACTGTAACCGAAGATTGTCGCCACTGCGCCTCTTCAGCCTTCAGAAAAAGACTTCATGCCAGGAGAAAATACTGAGGCCTCGAAAACAGCTGAAAAAAAAACAGGGAGACCAAATCTTTTCTTTGCAGGCTCAGTGTGAAAGAGGGAATCCCCATTTGGCTAGTGGGAGTTGTTGGACGACGAGATGTACATGTATTGATAAATTTGCTTGTTCACCCCACACGCATAGGTGTGTTACTGCAGATCTGATATTATACAACTTCCATAGGAGTACTAAGGCTGTCTCATCACGTAATGAGAGACAAAAATAAAAATTACATAAAAAATGCAATTTTCTTCCAAAATCTACTAATTAGCCGAAGTGTTCAAAAATGATGAATATTTGAGTTCTCCCAACATTAATACCACATCTTCGAACTATCATAAAGTGTGTCCTATTTTACTTGCATAGGCCTTCCGTATTAGCGGAGAAATGAGCACGTGCGGGTTCATCTCAGAGATCAAATCGCTGCTAAACGTCGGGCTGTCTTGTCCGCTGCCACAGAAACTAGGTCATTACTGATTTTTTTGCGGAGATCGATAAAAAGCGAAGGATTAATTCGAAGTGAAACGGAGGGTGAAAATTGCCGGTTTATCTTTAATTGTTCAACGACGGCATCAAGGCGACATGAGTGTGCGTGTGTGTGAGTGACAGTCACGTCAGCATGCCTGTACGAACATAACGATGCGCAATGACCGTAGAATTGTGAATGGAAGCACGGCGTTGCGTTCGTTCACCTTACGTCTAACAAAAGGAATGCGCTAATGTCGGATCCGATACAATGCAAACATACAATGACCTGAATGTTAGCACGACATTGTGCCGCACGAAACGGGCCACTAAATCCGGGATTACGTCTTCTTTATAGAACACCTTTCAGATCCTCTGTTCGTCTTTTTAACCCACAGAGGAAATGCCGCATAAAGGGCATTGTTTTTGAAATGTTTTCCGAAAATCCTTATGGGAATGCAATGGGTCGAGAATTACGGGGTACGGTGGGAAGGGAGCATCCAATGGAATTGAACAGTGCACTTCTGACAAGGTGGAAGGTAGATTTTTAGAACTAAGGATGCATTCAGTGCTTCACAGGAGTTACTGTCCGAACTTTTACACACGCCACACCTTCCTCCCCCCCTCCCTGCCACCAGTTCGCCAGTTTCCGGGGAAACTGGAAGGGTGTTGGAGGATTACGAGTCAGGATACTTGCAGTAGATGGTTGGGGGAGCTCTTAGATAGCTAGACCCCAGGCGGTGAGAAGTCGCCTCGTTTTCCTGGACAGCAGCGTAGCATTTCCCTGACGCACGTCAAGTATCCTACACTCAATCGCGTTATGTGAGAGGGACCCTCCCTGCACTCCTCCTCTATCAGCTAAAGACTAACATGCCAGTACCATTGGCAGGACCAGCCCTCATCATTGAAACGACCAAAGGCACTTAGACAGTGGGCATCCAGCGTCCACATGTGAATAACTACCCTCTGAAATTAAATTTCGCATTTTGCAGGGTGCATCTGCTAAAAGCTCTTCAAATCTGGTGCACGACAATGCCGATATATATGATTTCCAAATGTTTTTATCTGCTTCCATAGGATCCGGACATCGTTCATCATTGGGTCTGGATGCTGCTAGTGAATGTAGTCAGTCCTCTGAAGTTTCACACTCTATCTATACGTAGCTTGAAACTCAGCTCAGATCAAATCTGCTCATTATTTGCTAAACTCTACTCTGAAACGAAGTAAGAAGCAGAAAATGGCAGCGGAAGTAGTCTGGGCTCACAGACGAAAGGTTGTGGGATCGACTCCCTGGCAAGCTTAATCTTTTGCCGCTTGCAATAGCACTGCTTGGAAGATTCCTGCAATCGCTAGTCAAAGTGCTTGCGTGAATTACAATTAAATACCTGTACAAAGAATTTAAGGGCAGTTAATAACGAATTTTGGCGGCATGCGCACCTGCCTACTCTGAGCCCTATAGCGCGGGCGCTAGGCATTTTCGCGCCAAACAAGTGGGATATCCGCGATCAGGGAGTCGGACTCTCCCTTAGGGCAGTTTTTGGCCAAATCTGAAATTTTGACCAAATCTCGAAAATTTGAGCGATAACTTAATCCCTTATCCATCAATCCAGTACAAATTGCTGATATTGGAGTTGAGTATAAACATATTCAGAACAGATGAAAATAAACTCTGGCTTGCCCGTCTGCGTCATCCTAAGCAAGGCATTATTACCAAGAACTACCCCATGCCCCCGTCGTCCATGACTGGCCAACTTTAGAATTGGATTTTCTGGAGTGGTAATCCTATCGCTGGAGTGTAATCCCTCTTTTTCTCAACTAGGTTATAACCTCTGGTTTGGCTAGAAACTCGTTGCTAGAGGTAGTTTGATCCCACGAAAACGAATATAGTACCCACTGCTAACGAAGGCCTAGCATTTCCACTACGGGCGCCACGGGCGCTCACAGGCAAGCAGTGCACTACCCTAGGAAGATCTCCTTGCAAACTCTTCATAGATGTAGTTTCAGGCGACCATGATAAGATAACGGTTTCGAAAAGGTTTTCCGTTAGTTATGTTGAAAAAAAAGTAAAACACCAATCTTGGGTGGACCGAACACACAGACCCTTGTTTGAGAAGCAAGATCCCTGCGCCACCGAAGCTCATTATGTTGGCTCTTCGTGACCTCTGTTATAGGGCCTATATGTGGTTGCAGGCAAGGCACTGAAAAACGAGGGCGGAGAAAAAAATCCTCCGTAATCCCTTTGAGGGAAGAGTTTAGCAGATGATGACAGCAGATTTGAGCTCAATGTCTAATGGCGTGTCTACAACTCGCTTCATTCGGCATGGTTGATCTAATGACCTTTCCTGGTGAAGAGTTGAACGACGGTTTGGCGATGCATTCTTCGGTTACTGCAGATCTTCGTGGGAATTCATCTGACAATGCATGAGAAGAGAAATAGTAGTTGCTCTTCATTGAGTAAGAGCATTTCTTGATGTTCAGTCATGTCACCATAATTATGTCCCCCCCCCTGTAAATGCAGTGCATACGATTCAAGGGTCAAAGGAGGATGCCACGATGAAATAAATTCGGAAAGAGTGGAGGTTTGCTTACTGAAGAAGGAGACTATGCCCCCAAGGAATTTGCCAGGATCAAGTGTAGACCAGGGTCGAGTGTGTTGAGGAATCATCGATAGTTGGCTACGGGGGGGGGGGGTCGTATTTGGCTCGTTGAGGGGATAGAAGCTGTAGGATCATCACTGTCGGAAGATTCCAAAGACAAAAAATCATGCAGTGATCGATGCTGTTGAAAGCTGCTAATTGTGCAAGCGAACACGTCCAATAACAATGTTATTCCACACACATAAGCTCCTCATGGTTTATAATGGTCCAGGTAGTAATCTTGAGCTACCTTAGTGTTTATTACGGGAGGTTAAATAATCCTAAATTTCCAATTCTCGAAGGATGTTTAATCTTTCAAATGAGCCACAAACATTAAGGAATGTGAAGCACACGGCGCGTCCCTGAGTGGGTCCGATCAGTTGCGCGCTTCATCTGGTCTCTCTGTAGAGAAATTATCGATTCAGGAAAAGATCAAGAGGTTACCGAATGGTGAAATGGCAAGGAGGGATCCACTATACAACAAGAAACGCATTCTTCAGCGTATTTATAAGTACAATATATAATTATAAAGTTGAGATTCGCTAAGCAATTTTACACTTGTTAGAAAGAGAGTACGTAATCGCCCCTGGCGAGAGCTATAGTCGTTGCAAGGAGGTCATTGCAGCAAAAAAGTACCTTGCGACGGTACTCGGGCAAAATTCCTGCGCCTATTTTTTGAATACTGGACATTTTGAGCACTTCTAGCCACCGTTAGATAGAGCAAATTTTCTAGTTTACGACGACGTATTGCTTTTCATACAGGGCGAGTGTGAAAGGAGTTACGGCTTTGAAAAGTTTGAAAACTCGCACTCATCACCAATTTTCCTCGTTAATCAACCTAAATTGAACATTGCAAATCAACAAAGTACAACATCACTTCTCCGACTGGGCGCTTTCTGCATTTATACCTGAGTGAAGTCATCTCGGGAACGCATCGTGCCTGTTGTGTAGGTAGGGTGACATCAAGCTTGTCCTAGGATTTTCTTTGTTCATCGATGCTTTAGTGATACTTGCTGCAGCCTTTAATGTCGTGAATTTCGGAAAGTTATGGAGCACCGATATTGCACAATATTTGCTTTGTGTGCAGTCGGTCTATCTTGCTGGTTTGCCCAGAGGTTCCTCTCCGGGGTAAATTCAGCCAGGTGCACTTATAAGGCCTTGAGGAAATCGAGGTGTTCTTTTTGCGTTATTGTCACCGGAATTTCTGGCCACCCTGTAGACATGTACTGCGGCGAAGAGCGTGCCCTTCGCCACGTAGCCAACCTAACACTTCTGCTGTAACGCGCCCGCCTCCAAACCTAGGACTCAGCTGTGATTAGTCGAATACTGATAACATTATCGCCTTATATTTCTTTATTTTAAAAGGGCATTTCATGTTTGGCGGCCGTATCTTTGAGTATTTCGAAGTAACGCGTTGTTATGGATGAGCACGTGCAAACGGGCTGGGCTTAGTAACCAGCTCGTCTAAATCGGAAGTGAAAGGCGGCCGAAGGTTCCCATTTTGAGGATTTTGAGAGATGTTCACTTTTTTTGTCCATTGCGCACTAACAACTCGAATGTTAGCTCCAGTTGACACAGTTTTCGTACTATCCGCATTTGAGAACGAGCTCTTCGAGCTAACGTGATCAGTAAAATTGAGTCTAACTGAGCCAGCCGGAGCCTTGAACCTGGATCTCTACTAACTACTTTTTACCATCGGTAATCCCACTATTGGATGAGAACACCACGGCGTGAACTGAAACTCCTGCGAACTATCGTGTGTTTAACCCATTCGCGACAATGTCAGCCACCGGTGGCTGACGCGAAGATGCTCACTTGGGACAATGTCAGCCACCGGTGGCTCGCCTCTGTGCGCTGATCCGAACGAGTAGTCTTTGAAAATCCCGCGCGGCCGCGAATGGGTCAAATGAAGTGGCGGTTAACCGAAATTTCAAGGTAAAAGGCGTATAGCGTCCTGAAAGAGCGGCTTTGCAGTGTGTCATAGTGCTACACTTCATTTCATTCTACTTATACGAAAGCTGGGATTACTGCTCGATCAATGATCTTTGAGAATCATTGAATTTGTTTTGGAGCAAAATCATTTGAGAGAGGAAACATCCTCGGGATGCTTTCGTTGATAGGCGTTTCCTTGATGTGAAGCACAGTTTTATTTTCGGAAGCTCATTGCGTAAAAGAAAAAAATTGCAAAGTTATGTATGATCTTCATATACGAAGTATAAGGTGATAATTGACCTGCCAACAAAGGAAAAAGCAGGAGAAACCAGTTAGAACGCCCAAACTTGAACCCTCTTAATTGCGAGAGGGAGGAGAACCTGGCATACATACAAGCAGTGTCAAATGGTCTGACAAGAAAAGGCCCTCAAGTCACCATGGCCATTCGAAGCAATGCATACGCCTAGATGCATCTTCAAACGGTCATCTCAAAACTACCTTCCGAATCTGCTAAACGATTCCTTGCGGAGTTATGAAGCAAAATAGCGCAACGGTAGTGGTAGGGAGTCACAGTCAAGATGTCGACGGATCGGATCCTCACCGTAAATACTGTTTTGAATTCTTCAAGGATTCAGTTGAATTGGCTAACAAAAGCAGTTTAGCTGTCTTCCCCGAAGAATTGAAACAGTAAACACAATAGGGGACCGATCCTTCAACGCTTTTACTGTGAATCCCGACCACTACCGCTGCGCTATTTCGCTTCATAACTTTGTTCAGAAAGGCGTTTAGCAGATTTGAAAGGTAGATTTGAGATTAGCGTTCGAAGGTATATCTAGGCGTATGCATCGCTTCTCGAATGGCCATGGCGACCTCAGGGACTTCCCTTGTGAGCAGTGGGGCGAGAGATCAAAAACCAGGGACGAGAAAGCATAACAGTGAGCGGAACAACAAATCCCGCAATATTAGACGGTGGTGAATGTTCGAGGTGTTCATGGTAGTGCAAAAGGAAGCCCTATCAGTGCGGATGCAGACCAACCCAGCTTATTTGCGGAAAGATTTCACCACTTTTGATGTGACAAAATGCTGCTATTACTGAGCTTCGTTTGACGCTGTATCGTAGATGAATATTCTTGGAGCTCTTGGACTTTCAGAATTTATTGGTAAGCTTTCGACAACAATGATACCTCTTAAAATTACTATGCTTGCAATAATCAACTGTTCCCATACAATAACACGATACTCTCCTACCAGCTATGAGGAAGAGTGGAGGGGATCTATTAGGGTCGGGAACGAGGAAAAATGAGACACTCTCCCCGAGGCAAGTACATCACTGATTAAGCAAGAAGTGTCGGAAGGACACGTAAATCTTCTTCCGCTTTTATTTCTGGCTTGATTCTATGCATTTCCCACGCTTTCATGATATTTCTTTCCAGCGGCCGTAGCAAATGTCTATGCAGAACGCTCACATTGAAGGAGGGAGCGTTCTCATTCTCATGCCTCAGCGTCTCTCAAAATATTGTTTAGTTCTCTCACTTTTAGTTGACTGAAACTAAGAGTACTAAAAACTATAGTATATCGAGATGCAATGGGGAGGAAGGATGGCAGGCGGAATTGTTTTAATGGCGTAACTGACTTTCATTGGTGAAGAGGTGCTGGTTGGGGCCTCTTCTCAGCTCCATTCCACCAGCAACGCCCAATGACGCCACCGGAACTGCTCCGCCTCTCAACCATCGTAGCCGCCACCTTTGAGCATTAATTTTAGTATCACATTATGCTATTCTGACCCAGTTCTTACCAGAATTTCGACTGGTGCAAGAACTCGAAGAAGTCAGAACGAGGAATACATATTAAAAATGTCATTCAATGAGAGGAGTGTATGAACAAATTCGTCTATTTTAGGGAAGCTATCCACAGCATTCCGGTCTGGGTGTGCCTAAACAATAGACGACCCCAATAACACATAGGGCAGTTCATCGCAAAGTTATAGATGATATCTAAAATTTCTGATTGATTACTGTAAACTCCAGCAACATGGCAAGTTGTTCTGAGTTTGTCCTGAATATTTTAGAGGGTGTTCAATGGACTATAAGTAATCATGGCGAGTTATGAAACTAATCGCATCAGTGACCCAATCCACATTGTAGTATCGCTATACCCAATGTTTTCCAGGTCAGAATTCATTAAAATGGGTAAAAATAACCTTCCGAATACGAAAACTGATGGGGAAACTCGAAAAGCTATCCCGCTGCAAGGAACGGCTAAGACAAACACCTATTCGTGACATACACTTCCAACGCTGCCCTCTACGCCTATGCCTGAGCTCAGATGACAAACGACGCAACTGCTTGAAATGTGGCAGCAAAAGTTGCACAGCAAGGTAATGAAGATAAACATTGAGTTGCCTCGCAATTATCCAATATTTGACACTTTTGGTTGTTCATGTTTTGAATATTTTAAGAAGCAACTGTTCAATAACCTAATCATCGTCATAGTGATCTGCACCCATCTTCTAGGGAATGCTCAAAAGTTTGCCTCCCAGATTGTGTGAAGCTAGGGGCTGACAAACTTGGAAAGGTCGTATTAGCGTAGTCGTATTCCTCGACTTTTTTCTCTCACAGCTGTTGCTTCAGAGTGGCGCGATACTCCGATAAGCAATTTCGTGGCTATACGTTGGATGCAGTACCATGGTCATGCCCATTCACCTTGGAATGTGGAGAGTTGCCCTAGAAATGTGTTAGGCATTCATCCGAAGGAAACCGATTCTTAGAAGTTTTGGACGATTCCGCGCACTACTGAAGCCAACCTTGAAAGCTGTTCCACGTTGACTTTTGCAGGATTTCCTGACTATAAGAGAGCAGTTCTCAAGTCAGGATACCTAGCGAATACAACAAAACGGGAGTGCTGCCTTATGAACGCGGAGCACGGGGTTTGGTTGTGCTGTTGGGTCCTGGCCATCAGGCGTGCCGTGTGTTGTTGTCAATGTTGATTCATGACTCATGCTGTCGCCGTCGGCTGGGGAGACCAGGCTCAGAATGAAACTCCCACAAGTTGTCACCCATGCTCATCTGTCACGGTCGGTCAGTGCATGCAGTCTCCATTAAGATTTTATTCTGCTTCAGCATAATCCACTCCATGAGGATTTATGTTGACCCGACATTGATCTGACATGGACTAGGTTCACGTGTTTGCTCCAGTCCCCTGAGGTAGCATCCGTACGCGCTACGAATTCATGCGTGAAGGCCCTCATCAAAAATGACTCAGAGGAAGCGATTACGATAAAGAAGGATCGCATCAGGGAAGTAGTTGCTCTAGACCAAGCACGTACTTGGTTGCTGAGGAAGCGAGGTGTGGCACTTTAACGATAAAAGGTGCGCTGATTACTGAGCAGGACATTGAAAGCACTTCCAAAGACCATCTGTCCACTACTTGAATTGGCGAACTGGACGAGCTGTGTTGCCATCAGCGGCCCAACTGGAGCAACCGCTTTTTTGCGCCATAGCATCCCACGCTCCCACTAAGCCCCTCCAGAACCTAGCGTAATAGCTGCCTTCAAGGCTCAGGATGAGCTCAACTTTCCCTGCTCGTTTCTTCCTTGTCGTTGCGATTCAACCACTAGCTCAGTATCCAGTCGGAAATGGATGCTTGATCAAACACAGCGCTGATCTTCACTATAGTCGTGATTTAATTTATTCATAGTTGATCGACCTTTTGCGTGCTTGATCTTCTGAACCCACACTGCTGCGGCTTCTGAAGCATTCTTTCATATATTTCACTAGTTTGCAATGAAACGGTCTTGAACAAAAAAAAATCGAATCGGAACAAAAATGGGAATCATGCGACAACTCACCGCGACACGTAACCATAATTAAGACAACCCCAGTGGTGTACTGGTAATATATTTAGTAATAAAACTTCTGATCAATCAATGATGATCCAAAACCGTATTGGAACGCTGCGTAAGGCGAAAGTTCCACTCTTCAAGAATAGTTGGAAACATCAAACTATGGCGTACTGTGGGGTGTAGCATGTGCATCCGAAGCACACACGATAAAAATTTTCCCTTTTTGATCCATCATATTAACCATTTCCTGGATTCCCAATCCGCCACTACACCTTTCCGACACAAAAACTCACGTATTTGGACGCTGATACTACTTTTGATATAGCATTAATGGCTTTATGAAACAGACGCGAGAACTTATGGAGGCACCCATATAACGACGGTCCGCAACGGCTTATGGCAAGCCCGGGATCAAAATGATGTGCTAACCCTACTCATATGAGAGTAAGTATGCGAAGTGTACAGCGATTAGAGGAAAAAGAAAAGAAACCGCCAAACACTTCAGTACGTATAGTCCCTTGTTCTGTTAGGCGTGATAGGAGATAATGTGAGTCGCAGAGAGGAAAAAGAAGTCCGAGTCGGAAGAACATAGCAGATCAACAACACACATATAATATTGAAGCAATGGGCGGGCACGGATCTTTCTGGGCGTACATAGGAAGACCCAAATCCTAGGCGCCCGGCGTATCAGTGACGCATAATTGTGTAAAGTATCGGTAGACTATGAAGAAGCGTATTTATTTATCTATCCGATTTCAGTGATATTTTAGGCAAGGAAAAATGTTATATGAATATAAGCTTCAACTTGAAGAGGCAATTATATGACGTTGATCAATCTCTTTCAGATGCGTTTTCCATTGTCCTGGATGCGATTCGCTTGCAAGCAAAACTACGCGAAGGTTAGCGGATGTACCACAATTCTCTAGCCGTTCAGCAGAGAGAGCGTTAGCGTTGAAGAGGGGAGAAGCGATGAGAGTCGCATCAGTGTGGAAATCAACAAGCAAGGAAGGGGTCCATCTCTCGGATTTGGCCAATTTCTCATGTTTTTTTTTTCACCACCAACCACGTCTACTTTAATTTTGATCGGCTGCATTCCAATCGAAAACTAGCCTCTGAAGGCACAGATGTAAAGACTATGAAACCAAAACTGCCGAAAATATTGAAAACTTGATAAAAATATTCTCTGAAAGAAAGCGAGTAAAAAAGGCCTCGGCCAAATACAAATGCATATGATCGCGAAAAATAGTCAGATTGGTTCAGGTTTCCATTTTGAATCCAGAACCTAATTCTTGTAAACAAAATATTGTCAAGGAAAACCAGCCAACCAGCTAAAGAATGAACCAATCATTTTCTCTTTCGTTGAAATTTTAGTACAAACGAAGTGCGTCACCCCTATAGATATATCCTTAGTTGCCAAAAAACAGGTTTCGATGAAGTACATTACCGAAGGGCAAAGGAAAGACCTTTGTTTCACATATCCACCTACAAAATCCTTTCAGGGTAATTTTGTAATGTTTCTGCCTCATTCTATGTCTGACTATGGATGTCACGCAAAACAACTGCTAAGTAGCACCTTAGAGCCAGATCAATATTAGATTATTGTAGTGAGACAATAGAGCGAGAAATGAGGATGGTTCGGCGACCATACAGGTCGTAACAGCCTCGCGGCACCATAGTACCAAGAAAAACGCTAGGCGTTAGACTGCAGGCGAGGTTCCACTCAACACCCAGGATTCCGCCCATTAACTGACGTCATAGGCCAAATCCGTTCTCGCTCGACGATGCTCTTTCTTCTCTAATTCTGTTTTCACTTTGCAGCGCTCAGTGATCCTTATCTCATTGTCCTTCTCGACACCCGCAGCATAAAGAAAAGAGCCCTCAATTTTTTGAGATTTTCGGTGGATTCCGTTTCTCCTCCTTTGCGGCACATTATGCACATCTGCCCCCGTTTTCGGAAGAAACGACCATGCCAGCTTGATCGTGGAGTGCCTACTCTCTTGTGATCCACCTTTGTTTGTCGAATGCGATACCCTGCGTTCTATGCTGAATCAGAAAAACACAGAGCATCCCAAGACAATCAGATTTGAGAGCCTCAATGTCACTGGGAGTTTTTTTTTTTACATTCGCTATGACAGAGTTAGTTTTTAGCAAGGAGTCTCATTCCAGTGTTCCAGCATTGAATAGCAATGGTCGTAACAGTGAAGAATCGCCGATGAGTGTCAAGGCTTCGACCGCTATTAACCTTGCAAATGCCTGTTTGACAATCGGAAAAAATCTCGCGCTCATCATTTCGTGGGGATTAATTCATAAAAGGAGGTCTGACTCGGCTGAATCCATAGCCTAAGTGCTAAGACTCTAACTTTGGTTCAGCTCCAATGACCTCGAAGGAAATATTTGGTTGGAACATATGAAATGTCGCTTTCGATCATCAATAATTTTCACTATCCCTACTATATATAAAGCGCTATGTCTGTCTGTCTGTCTGTG
This sequence comes from Teladorsagia circumcincta, assembly GCA_002352805.1. NCBI lineage: Eukaryota > Metazoa > Nematoda > Chromadorea > Rhabditida > Trichostrongylidae > Teladorsagia > Teladorsagia circumcincta. The sequence goes on from KZ345257.1 coordinate 45,521, forward strand.
TGTGTGTGTGTGTCACGAAATTCATAGCACACGTCCCAGCAGTCGCCTGGAGTTGATTTCAGGATATGATATAGTGGGCGGGACGGGAAAATATTTGGCGGCGACCCGAGGGTGATAACAGCTGATAAGGTCTGATAGGGGGGCACTGAAACGCAAATTTCACAAAATTCACAGCAGGTGTCCCAGCAACAGTGAGGCGTTGATCTAACAAGTGGTGTGGGGGATGGGACGAGAACATATTTGGCGGGGGTCCGAAGGTGATAACAGCTGATAAGGTCTGATAGGGGGGCACTGAAACGCAAATTTCACAAAATTCACAGC
>KZ345257.1:45959-56226 GCA_002352805.1 Teladorsagia circumcincta
GTGTGTGTGTGTGTGTGTGTGTCACGAAATTCATAGCACACGTCCCAGCAGTCGCCTGGAGTTGATTTCAGGATATGATATAGTGGGCGGGACGGGAAAATATTTGGCGGCGACCCGAGGGTGATAACAGCTGATAAGGTCTGATAAGGGACGCTGAAACGCAAATTTCACAAAATTCACAGCGGGTGTCCCACTAGCAGTGAGACGTTGGTTCCAACAAGTGATGTGGAGGGTGGGATGGGAACATATTTGGCGGCGACGCGAGGGTGATAACAGCTGATAAGGGCTAATAAGGGGTGCTGAAACGCAAATTTCACAAAATTCACAGCAGGTGTCCCAGCAGCAGTGAGGCGTTGGTTCCAACAAGTCATGTGGAGGATGGGACGGGAACACATATGGTGGGGGACAGAGGATGATAATAAATGATAAGGGCTGATAACAACGGTATGCGACGGAATGTAGAGGTCACTCAAAACCAGGTGCGTGATAGGGAGAGCGTTTCATCCTATCATTTCAACTTAATTTTATGCGTTGTCATCGCTACGACCGCTACTTTCCCCGGAGTTCCTAAGAATGTTTTGTGGTTGTTAGAAGAAATGCTATTGTGATAACTGGGTGTTTCCATTCAACATCATCACATCAATTATGACCGCCGAATTATCCTGACCTTCGAATCATGGTGGTTGTTTACAATTGCGTTTAGCTCCGCTTACCACCGCGCATATTAAATGGTAAGCTTCAGCAAAAAAAGTTAGCCTATCGAAGGAATGCTGCGTTGCACAAAGCAACTACATAACTGTTGGGTTCTTCAGCGGCGGAACCCAACGCACAACATGCTGTCCACCTTCGCCAAAGCCTACCGTGTCATGCACGCGGTAGTGTGCGGAGCTAAACTGGTGAAATCAATAAGGAAGCTCATCAACCTGAAACATCTTCATCACCTGTGTCACAGGTTCATCACCTTCTGTTACGCAGAATATGGATGGCTACCGCGTAGACTCTTTCTGGTTCAGCTCGAACCGCTGACCTGCGCTGACCTGGGTCTGTGATAGTCGGACCGCGCCAGACCTGGGCTATATGGCGCGAGAGGCAGAGCGTCCCAGCCCAACTCCTCGATTTTTGTTGCAAGATTTTCGCGACATGTGGTCTAGCATTATCGTCATTATCGTGCCATATTTTTTCATTGGCCGAATTTACCCTTTGACGGCGCGGAGCTCGGCCCACGTGGTGGAGCTGTGACACGCAGAATTCAGCTGTAACTGTGTGACCAAAAATCAGCATTCTCGGGTACACCGTTACTATATTATATCACTATATAAAACACGACTATATTTCCGTGGATGTCTGGTTTGGAAGACATCCTCAGCTGTCCACCAGGTGCCAACAGCGCCCACCTTCTCTTTTCATTATCGAGGAACGTCCTATTGTGTAATGCGCTTATAACGAAGTCAAGTGCCTTCCTCCTCTTGGAGGCATGGAACAGAGTTCCAGTATCGGCCACCAGTACTGTTTTATCGTGTCGCTTAGAATAGGCCGAGCCCATTTCCGATCGTGCAAGGCCTTACCAGACGGACGCGGAAACTTTTAGATTTCACTGTTGAGACAGTCAAATCTCCCTAAGAGTTCCAGTGTACAGTGCGTCTCCAAATGATACAGCCACCTAGAAATTGCTGAAAATCTCGTGTACAACAAAATTTCCATAAAACTGTCCAACAGGAAAAACGTGTCAAATTTGACTGCGAACTCAAAAATCAACACAAAATTGCAGGCTGAAAGTGCCAAAAAATTTTATGTTAACCTTTTCAGAAACGGTCGCTTTTCCCCGTCTCCAAATGATACAGCCACCCGCCTTTTGCATTGGATTTCATTATTGCTTACCGAAACTGATTGGCAGTCGTCAATTTTTCTTTTATAGGTCATCACGGGAGAAAACCAACCTGGACTTTTCACGAGGGCAAATAACCGCAAAAAAAGGAAGTGTAAACCCCAAGTAGCCACATTGCACGGGAATTTAGTCGGAGTAATGCCCAACTTCTCATGTTGAGGAATTTACAAGTTCTTGTCGCATCACGTAGGAAGTGGGTCTGAGAAGGGCTCTGAACGTTCTCCTTCGCTTCTGGATCAAACTAAAGACATCATCAACGGCGAATACCAACCCTTTTCACCAAGGCGTACTCGAAATTTGAGACTTCTTTCAAATTTAGTCTTTTACTGGGTATTAACTGGTATATGCTGCGACGGACACGATGAAAACACAGGAGTTGTGGAAAATTACACGATCGAACTCATATGGACGACTTTCTATCAGGCTAAGAAGGACAAAGAAAAGAGAAACGACGGGTCGAGAATGAGGAATGATCTCCTAAGAACTCATGCAAAAGCTCGAAGACAGGTCTCGTAAGTACAAAAAAACACATCTAACCATGGAAAGGAAATGCTTCCTCCAGTCATGTTTCTGCTAGGTGCAAAAAGCAAGGGGAGGAGGGATGAAGATCGGACTGAACCCAAATGTTACCCTCTGCTGCAGAGCGTCCAGATAACCGATTCAGGCATGCTTTCTGATTGATTGAACAAGCTGGAACAATGATATCTCAACGTGTCACTTTCATTGTACCGACCATCCAGTTCATTCACATTTTTAGGCGGAGTTGGCACGACGCATAGCGGTGACACTATCACACGCATAGTCCACCGGTCGAAGCCCCTAATAGAAACTCGCTTAGGACAAGCTCCCTTTTCTCTGCGGGCAGTCATCAGTATCAGACAAGGTGGGAGGTTAAAAGCATTGACATGTTCATCGACTGGTCCCGCACGTCATGGAAAAATCAGATGCATCCAAATGGCACTATGACTCCCAATGAAAGTAGATTACGCGGCGCATCTCAAAAGAATTTGATTGACGTCGGACGCTTCATTGTATTGGTTATCAACCCATTAAAGGCGATGCGGATCGACATGAGAATGCACGCTTTTGCAATATGGGACAGTGCGGCTCGATGTGGAGGTGTAGCATAGAGGAAACTCTTCTACGCAAGTTTCAATCCTAATATTATAACATTATTAATCAGTAGCGCATTGTCGTTCTTATGGTTATTATCCCTTTCCTATTTTTCTCAGCAGGTGTTGTACTCAAGGAGTGTTTGGAAGGGATATTCTACAAAAGCTTGGCATTTTCGAATGTATAAAGCTGTTTTTTGTGCTTGCAGAACTAGAGTACTGATACAACTTTTACGCAAACAGACTTGGATCCAATCTCAGTCCGGATTCTGGGGTGGAAAATTTTCTTGAGCAGATGTATTCGGTTTGCAGCTCAACTTGTACGCATGTAGCATGAGCAATGTTTTTTACCTCGCACATAGCTCAACAAGCATTCCATTCGTCCACCCTCACCGCAGACGGTTAGTTTCCTGCCGACGATGACATCGCCGTCAAACCCAGCTGGCAGTAGCGATTCCCGTGCAAGAACCTTCAAGAAGATAGCCACCGGCAAGGTCCAAGCCTGTGCTCTCAACAGCGACTTGCGGATTTCGAAGCCAATGTCAAGGATGTGAAATTTGCTGTGCTTGGACCGGCTGAAACACGAAGACCAAAGCGTGAGTGCACCTATCTTGTATTTGCCTTTGTGCTCTACAACAGTGGACGTTGTGACAATGTTCCCACTTATGATGGTGTAGGGCTGTACATGTGTTCACGTATGAACAAGAAGCTTGTTGGTGTGCGTTACTTTAGCGATCGCGCAATCCAAGCCGAGTTTCTTATAAAGAAAAGACGCCTTGATCTCATTCAAGTACACGCCCCGACTTCGGCGGGGCCTGACGATGAGTTCGAGTGTTTTCTTTACGAAATAGAAGCTGCAAGAATAACTTCGAAAAGCAAGTAATGCCAGAAATCATTTGTGGCGATTCTAATGCAGTTGTTGGACATTCAGAAAACAAAGAAACTGCTTGTGGACCTTTTGGGACTAGTTACCGAAATGACCAAGGTGTTTCGTTGCTTTCGTTCTGTGACGCAAATAACCGTACTATTGCCAAGACATTTTTCAAGAAATGATTCGGTCGAAAATGGACATGGAGAAGTTCAAATGGAATCGCTAGCAGTGAAACAGATCACGTTTTGTGCAAGAATCTGAAAGTTGCTCGCGAAGTGTTGGCTCTTTCAGGATGCAATGTTGGGAGTGACCGCCGAATGGTGCGAATAACTTTGTCGATGTGTATGAAATCCTCCCCATTCCGACAAAAGCCCAGGCCACCAGCTCATTTGATCGACAAGCTAAGGCTACAGGCTGCAATGATAACACAGCCTCGTCCGGCAAATGGATTTGATATTTCGAGCTTCGTGCAGGCTGCGTCTAGTTGTAGCTACAGCACAAACACCGCAGCAAAGAAAGGAACGAATTTCTGCTAGGACACTAAAGCTAATGGCAGAGAGAAGAAAGCAGAAGTTCTGACTTGTAAGTGGATCACTGTCTGTTGTGCTATACTCGTTACTGCGCTAACAAGTTAGATGGTCTCCACCGATGATCTCCGCAAGCACAACGAGCGAGTCATGCAAAATGCAATAGACAGATTGAGGATAAGGCATGCACGACATGAGTTAGCGTATGAACGTCAACAAATAGCCCAACTCCGAGATCCTGATGATACTCTGTCAGCGACTCTACAAGAGACCATGGCCATTGCACCTGCGTTCTATAACAACCTCTATAGATCCCATTATGGTCCCTCCGTATTCTCAGCGAGCGGCTCACTGAGTCGCTCGATAACAGCAGACGAGCTCCGTGGAGCTTGTAGGAGGATCCGATAAAACACTGCGCCTGTTGCTGACGGGATCCTTTCTGAAGTCACGAAATATCTGATGTCTATATGCGCTGAAGACATTGCCAAATTACTGAACCTGCATTTCGAGCTTCCCGGAAAACTTTGTAAGAGCCAAAACCATCCTCCTCCACAAAAAGGCGACTGTCTGAATATTAGCAACTACAAACCAATATCCCTGCTGTCAACTGTCCTCAAAAATCTTACCCGTGCACTGGCCGTCGTGTAGAGGAAATGGCTATGGCGTTCATCCCAGAAGAACAAGCTGGATTCAGACGTAACTTCTCTACCCGTGACCATCATGTCCGTCAACTTACTAATAGAAAAATGTCATGAATGGAGAAAACCGCTCCACATGGTCATTAGACTATCAAGAAGCTTTTGATACCATCGAATACGAGACCATTTGGAAGGCACTGGAGAAGTTCGGAGTAGATGACTGCACAGTCCGAATGATAAAGCAGCTGTATGCTGCTGCACGATCGTTTTTGGCTCTAGGCCCGATGGAGATAGAGATTGACATTCAAAGAGGTGTTAGACAAGGCTACTCCTCATCTCCACTGTTGTTCATTCTGACGCTGCAATCATGCCTTGATGATATCGACTGGGGCGACCAAGGATAGCCCATTGAACAATATCATCTTAGCTATTCGCCTACGTCGACGATCTATTTCTGTGTTCATCAACTTTCGATGGACTACAAGCTAGGAATTGAGCTAGTGTCGTCCTTAGTGTATTTTGGCCAAATTCTATGTTTTACCCAACATCGCGGACAAGAAACTAATCGAAGGATCAGCGCTGCGTGGAGCATCAGCAGAAGAGTCCAAACCTATTTGAAAAGCAGAATGACGCCACTCACGACCAAACGACGCTTCTTTTATACATGTGTACTACCCACTCTCCTGTATGGATGTGAAACGTGGGCCTTAGCAAAAACAGCAGAAGATCGTATAAGGAAATGTCAACGACGAATGGAGCGCCAAATGTTAGGCCTTCGCCTTCGAGACAGAGTATCGAACGCAACACTACGAGCAAGGGCTAAACTGAAAGACGCTGTTATCGAAGCCAGAAAGCGTAAATGGATATACGCAATAAATTAATGACAAGAGATCAAACACGGTGGGAAGTACGGCGATGAAATGGAAGCCTCATGGAGGAGACCAGTTGGACGGCTATGTGTGAGATGGGAAGACGATTTCAAGATGTTTGCTGAAGCAGAGTGCAAGAACACGGCGGCAACTTCTGAGTGGTTCCAAATCATGGCCCTCTTCTCTGTTTATGTCAAATGAATAACGGAAATAATTGTTAAGTGGTAAGTGTTAAACAGCTTAACAAGTTGACGACAGCACACGTTTTGGCTTTCTACACCTCGTGGGAAATGAGGTATTTGGCAGCCGCGATTTCGCGACGCGCAATCAGGTCCCGCTATCCCACGAGGTGTGTTTTTGGAACTCCCAACTCGAATATACCGGTAACATGCTTAGTTGGTTAACAAGTATGAAGAAATAGACGGTCACACCCAATAGCAAAAACTCAGCGCGAACATGTACATATTAGTATATAAGAATGGGATGAAGTTGTAGAGAATGTTGAGGATTTCTTTCCTTCCGAAAGCCAGGCAATGCTGGAGACAATCAAGAAATAGAAGAGTGAGGTGAGTGAGGTTGAAGCAATGAATTATAATCGCCATTGGGGAGAAAAGAACCTAATAGCAAAGGAGTTTTGAGTAGCACACTGCCGCAAACGAGAGTCAGCATAGCGTTGGCGAAACTCGATTTCAAGACGATGTACGAAACAAAGCAATGATTTCAATTTTCTTGACTTTGTACTTCCTGGAAACTACTAGACTTGTGATCGATGATGGCAACTTTTAGTATCCCCTCCCCCTCTACTCTCCCGAAAAATAGCGCAGAAAATTGTTTGTCTGTGCGAGAGTATCACTTTATAGAGCCATATCTTTCTCCAGAAGGAATCTATTGCAAAGCTGATTCGAACTTTGTAAACTGAGGGATTTGCTCCTTCAGGAGGTCACCAAACTTGTTTTTTAGAGCGACTGCTTCGGGGCTAGCTCATTGCGGTTGGCCATGTAAAGGGGATGAAATTTCTTTCACATTCTCAGCGATCATAATTTCTTTCAAGGTTTTCTTTTTTGCTGAACTGAAGAAGCGTTTGGGATCTACATGAATCCGCTTACCGAAAAAAATACTATCGAGCAGTATTTTTTGGGAAGTGTTTATAAAGTTGAGACACTAAGTTCTTTTCTGCCTTGAGTGTGGATTCCTTCATGGGATAACAAATTAGATAACCTGTAAATGTATCTAAACCTTTGCTAATCACAAAACTTTGCTTGAAAATTTCATACACTTTTTTCTAGTTTCCTATTTCTCGCATAAATGTGGAAGAATAATAGGAGAATGGGAACTATGCTAGGTCCAGAGAATCATTGTTAAACTCTGACCATTTTTTGGACCACAGCGTAGTTTTTGTAGTTATGGTAATGTAACTACGGCGTAAAGAATGAATACAAAGAGCTCAGGAAGAAGTTGCGCCAACGCTAGAAAAACGGATGACTTGGGTGGAACGCGTTACCGCGTCACAATGTCCCTGCAGGTATGCAAAGTGAGACGCGCTACCGCGTCACGCTATTCTTGTGTCAGTTAAGCAAATACACCCTCAACGTGTTCAAAGTTAAACAAATACACAAGCGCTGCAAACCAAAACTCACAACGGATTGCGCGCCTTGAAGCTGCACTTTAATCTTCGAAAATAATCAGCAGAAATCAAAGAGCCATAAGCCTGAAAAAACGGCAGATGCTCTCCTCTCAATCCAATAAATGAATGTATTCAGTGATAATTGATAGCACATAACAGCAATCGGCCGATAACTTCGTTAAGAGAAAACTATTAGTTTGGTCCATACGTCTTGCAACAATTTTTCAATGCTAGAAAATCTTTTGGAGGTCTGCGGAAACTTCGCAACACGATTGCTGAGGTAGCATACCCATCTGCAATTCCAGCCAACCGACCTGCTCGCTTTCTCGCTACGTGTTAGAGCTATTACACCGATTTCGCAGAAAGCTCCTCGTGCCCTCAATTTCCACGAGTACTGCTCCGAAAGTCCCGCAAGTCACGCTACACCAAGGACTAACCATAAGATGGGCGAGGGCACGCTCCCTCCATCCACGGTACAGCGGCGCTCGATCTGCTCAGCTTTGACTTTTTTACCTGAAGATGAGCCACACTCCAACTAGCCGGTGACTGGCAGTCACAATGCTCTACCCGACTCTGTTGAAAAGGGATCTGGGTTGACTATCGATCATTTGCCAGAGCAGTTCTGATGTGACAAGGATACGGTACTGTAGTATCTAAAAAGACTTGTAAAGACCTGGAAATATAGAGGTTGGATCCCACATGCAATGAGCCTGGATCAGCTCCAAAGACGATCTGACATCGTCATGTTCAAGTTGACTTACTATGGTTTCTTCCATTGACCATCCATCGCATAGCAGCTGATGAGGAGAGGGTAAGTGTGCTAACAATTAAACAGGCGGCGGTAGTCCAGTTCAACACTTTTGGGAGTTCTGATTGTTGAAGTTTAACCTCGTCCAAATCGGGCCTTCCTGGATTTTTGGTGGAATACGAGAGGAGTTGAGCACTGGAAACTCCTATATGGAGATGTCACAGTCAACGGGGAAGTCTACCCTCCACAGCTCGATTGTAATACATTGACCATGAAAGAAAAACAAGACAAAGTCCACTCTTTTGCGACACTGTTAAACCACCCATTACTGAGAAAATCCAGGAAAATTTGAGGACTCTCGGCCGGAGAATTCTTTTATATTCACCTTATAGCCAACCTCCTGCTACCAGATGCTCACCATCTTTCCTTTCGAGACCACTTTCTAGAGAAAAAATCTTATTGTTACCATCATGATGTCAAAATCGACATCTGATCTTTCTTCGGTCAGCATTCTACGGAGTTCTACAAGAGAGGCATGGAACAGCTAATAGTGCGTGGGCAATAGTTTGTGGATATTAAAGATGTGTATTATACTTGATGAACGGAACAAAAAGGTAATAATAATATTAATAATATTAATAAATTGAAAATTGAGCCAGTTTGTTGCAAGACTTATGGACCAACCTAATATTACACTTTGGGAGGCCGTCGCACTTTTATTGTGAATTCGGCCGTGGACGTGCACCTAACCGCCGGAGAAGTTACTATAGTCAGCGCAGGAACGCGACGATGAAAGCTTACACAATACAGTCGGTTCGAGTAAGAATGATCATTATAAACTGCTCACGTCTTCGTCTTTGTGATGAGCCTTGGGGAAAAAAAGCTACCTGCGAAACATATTCAAGAAGAAACGCCGAAAGACTGACAAAAAGGCGTTCGTTAACTGCAGTCTGCACAAGCTTCCTCACTAATTAGCATCCGGTGGTCGTTCACATTACATTCCCTCCCTAAAAACGGTTCCACTCGAACAAAGCACCAGTTACATTCACAGCTTCATAGTATCAACTTAAAAAGTTGTAATGGTGTCTCTACAGGCAATCTTGGCGCTCTCGGGATAGTCTGAATTGATTCTTAGGCGTCAATAACACGCAAGATTTTGCTGGGCAGTTGAACTACCACAGGAGATTCTAAGAAAACTATTTGGGTGACTGTCTTGCTCACGCGCACAGTATGGAACAGATCACCTATGAAAAATCCTTTTCAGCATTGTTGATCGCAACCTTATTACCACGGTCAGCCCTCCGGTAGGCCGGACGGACGGGAGGTGTTGAAGTACCGCACTTGACGGAATAATGTCTTCTTTTTCGATCTCATTTGGAGAGTAATGTGCGGAGCGAAAAAAATTGGGAAGATTCATTTTTTGTAAATTGCTGCGACAGTTCTATTCTGTACACTGACCTCACCCTTCAACCCCCTCCCCTTTCGACGAGCTGTTAGTCTTTTGAGGCGTCTGGGAGAGTTTCATCACGAGGATGATCAAGGTTCTGCAACTATCGACACCATTGACCATCAGAAGTACAGGGGCAGGGACGCCGTACAAATTCCGAATCGGCTCAAGATTGCTGTTAGACGTTGACGACATCGAGTGTTTTGGCAAATCGCACCACGTGAGACAGGAGCAATCTTGCGAGCGCGCTGTCCTCAACTTACAAGGAAAGGATGGTAGGTCGAAGTGGCCGTTTGGAATGAAATGCATACCACTTGATGCGCCTTTGAGCGCTGATTCCAAATGCCTTCCTGATTTGCTGAACGATTTTCTGAATGGAGTTATGAAGCAAAACAGCGCAACGGCTTGGACGGGACACACAGTCAAAACATCATGGGATCGGTCCCTTATCGTGATTGCTGTTTTGCTTTCTTCAGAAATTCAGTTAAAAACGCCAGTGGAAGCCGTTCAGCTGCTTCCTTGAAGAATGGAAAACAGTAACCACGA
>KZ345257.1:64440-79509 GCA_002352805.1 Teladorsagia circumcincta
TGTTTCACACCTTCCCGGGCCACTGGAGCAAGGAATCGGGACCTGTTTTCTCTGAGGCCCTTAACCCGGTGGACTTCTCTATGTGAGGATGTTGTAGAGCAAAACCACATAAGACTCCAGCAGTTCGGTGGGTGCTCTGAAGTTAGCGCTTCAGAAGCGGTGGGACGAAACACCGTTGGCTACCTGCGGCGCACTGCTGATTTTAACGCTGGACGTCAGGAGTCCTTCCTCAGAGTAGAGTCGTCAAAATCAAAGCATCTTCTGCACAAGTGATCAAGTGGCTTAACTCTATCTTTGTATGAATTCGGTTCTCTGATCGAGTATCTTTCCGGACTTTTACAAACGAAAACATGGCGTCGTATACTTTTCAGCCACCCTGTATATGAGAAAGAACAGAAGAACGGAAAATGGGGGTTGAACAGCGCTAATGCCAAAAGCAAATTTATAATCGTAATCAGGACTTCGAATGTTTCCTATAGAAAATTCACAACGAATTGTGGTGATAACAAGTGTTGTGACAAAGTGGCGCCAACTAATGCCAGATGACGACAGCGCCAGAAATGAGTGTCGTTTTCGTGATCAGGGCATCTAGGAATCACCCCTATGGGCAAAATTTCTGTAAAAAAACCAAAATTCCAAGGTTTTGGGGTATAATAGCTGAACAGTGTCGATTATTCGTATTTCTAAGGAAGGAAGCCGTACCAGCTATATTTTTAAGCGGTATAATCTCAACACATATTATGATCATTTAAAAGTCGAAAATTAACAAACAATAATACTTGGAAAGACCACTAGTACACGGAGGCACGGAGGCGAGTCGTAGTCGGCGAACTCGAGGGCGACCACCAATATGGGACCACAGTCGGGTGCACAGCGCGGACTACTCCTTGACGTCAGCCACAAAGGCTATCTACGTCGAGCCAATAAGGCTTTTTCGACTCACTGCCACTACGGTTATCAACAGAGCCACCCAGGTCCCTTACCATGCCACCTAGGCTTTCCTATCAGCCACTAAGGGTACCTTTCTCACCTCTATCAAGCTCAGCCCCTTACCTCTCGGGCCACTACAATCCTACAGAGCTGAGCCTTCCCTCTCACAGGCTACTGCAGCTCCTAAACACCTGACACCCCACCTATTGGATCCCTTTTATAGGGGCCTTCCCGCCCGAACAGTTTCCCTCAGGCAAGGTGGTCCCCTATGACCAGCCACGATCAACATGTGCCGCTTCCTCTATGACCTACCGTGCTCAACCCAGCTGATCACACCTGGTTTCCTTGGGCTGGCATGTCTTTCCCTAACACATTTTAACCATTGAGAACGACTGTCATGGCTCCAATGTATTAGCATTCTACAGCACGTTGGAAATCGTATCAGAGGATCATCATAGTAGCGGAGCTCTCAGCCTGTATCGACCTGTAAGTCCCACTTCAACGAATATTCCAGAAAAGGCGTCAATACGTCGCATGGGGTACGTGGCAACGACAGGCACATCATAGTCGACGCCCACTTCCGTGGGCGAGCCTATCCAAACGGCTTAAGCCAACAGTCCCAGATCGAATTGAGAATTGAAGTGATCTGTAATGAAGTTGTATGTGGGGAGGTAAAAAGCCGAGTTCAAAAAGTTCTTGTGATCCCAAAACGACAGTAAATGCCTCCGCAGCCAACCACGTGCTCTCCACGACTGGAAAATGGGTGGCGCTAACATAATCGGCAAGTCCAGCCTCCTTCGAAGTGATCGTTTCCGTTCTAGCACGTTTCAAGGTGAATTTTGTGTTCAATATCTCTTTATGTGTGCTTGTCTAGGGCTAGCGCATCGGTCCGCACCATTAGTATCGAAGGCAACAAACCCAGCTGGAACTGTTGCTTTATGCCCAGGGCAATACTTCATCGGTTGCAGCAGCAAAGCGGTCACTATTCCCATTTTCAGCAGCACACTTGCACCTCTTTCAGCAGGCTTTCACTTTCATACCCCTACCTCCTCCACAGGACACGATGGGATTGCAGTAGATGACTGCAAGCTGTTTCAACAAATGCTCTTTCGCATCACGTTATTACATTGAGATAGAGCCAAAATATTATCGAACAACAACAGAACAGTTACAGAACAGAATACAGCAAAATGCTCACCTCCAGAAATGACCGTCTATGATCCATTGCTAGTCGATGACTGCGTTGATCTGTGAGGGGAACCCATGAAACCACCAGTTTGAGGGTTTTCCTGCCGATGAGATTCTTCAACACGAGAACGGCAGGCGCTCAAGTGAGCCCCGATTCGACAATCGTTCATTGCCCCAGAACACCTGAGGGAGTCGATTGGGTAGATCGAATCCCACGATGACCAGTGAGCACATCAGCACTCCACTGATTTTCTATCACAATAATTTTTTATTTACTTTTCAAGGTTTGGCAGATTCCAATCGAATTTGGGAGGTCGTTCCGACCACTAGTTCACTAAACACATTGGCGACAGTGAGACGCGGTTGCGCGTCTCACTTTGCAGACCACACGGGACATTGGGACGCGGTTGCGCGTCTCACCCTCCTCATCCCTTTCCTAATAAACGCGCGGCTCCTTTCCAAGTTGCTTCTATTTAGTTGCTTCTATTTATACTGTAAGTCATACACTAAGCAAATTATAAACGCAGTGGTCCATGAAATGGATAGATATGCTTGAAAACAGCTACTAACAAACAAACAGTCTGCTCGTTTCGGGCGTTTCTAGAGCCGAAGGGAGGCTGGAGTTAGCAAAGGTGTGCGCAGCTTGAATGCGCCTTTGAGGAAGATGACGTGAACGCACACACTCCAGTTTCCACTCATTTCGAGTGGCTTTCCCTCCTTCCCACTACCCTGAATTGACTTACTCCTGCTGGTTTATAGTCATTTATTTTTGCGCAATTCATCACTATATCGCTCAAAGGATGCAGACAGGCTGAGTGCCGTGCTGCCGACTGATCCCTCTTCCATTGTACTCTTGTTTCGCTGTTTTCAGTGTTGAGTTCCGAAAAACGCACCCTATTGTACAATGAGACGCGGTTGCGCGTCTCAGAGATCGCGCCCGCCAAACTGCTCATGTCCCAGCTGGCCAAAAAACCTAAAACGCGCGCTGTCGCCAATGTGTTAATTTCATTTCTTCATCCGACTACCTCCCTTGGGTTCCCATGAGGTAAACCTGAACGTTGGTAATTATCAAAAATTTTATCCTCCTACCTCCCAGGAGTGAGGTATCGATACGACTCTCACCACCACTGCCCTTGGGAGGGCCCCCCATATGATTCCCGCGCTCTCCGCCCCTACCCTCTTACCATCTTGACTGTTGCTTTGGTATTTAATTATTTAGCCCATAGCATCCAATTTTCTAAATCGTTCAATTATTTAATTATGAAGCAAGTCAACACGCTCCAACTTCCCCCCCCCCCCCCAGATTTTCCCTCCAAAACGGCCGTCGGATTGAGGAGAGGTGGGTATCCGAAGAAACAACAAATCCTCTAGCCTTATCCATTTCACCACTCTCCCATGAAGTTTTCGCCAAATCTATGAAACACAACCCGCTCTTTCGCGACCACCTTCAACTTCCACAAATACCACCTCCCTTTTCGAACAGTGCGAGTCCGCGAATACGACCCCCTGCTGAAACTTGTCCCAACTGACGGTCGACCAGGGTCATTCCTAGCGCTGGCACTTTTCAAAATTCTTATGACCCTCTCCCAGAGTTCCTGACAACCCCAGATCACCACCCCCTCCATCATGACTGTTTCTATGGCGTTCGATCCTGAGACCAGTCGGCCAGCCCAAATTCGCCCACTACTTCACTATTTCTTTTAAACGGCAATCTAGCGGTAGGCGAGTGAAAGGGTGGTGGAGGGGGGAAAGGGATAGATGTTTCTGAGAAAGTGGCAAAACCTCTGATTTTGCCTATTTCATGAAGTTTTCATTGAGCTTGCTGAAAGCCCGCCACTCGTGTACTCCCTCTCCCGCAACCACGACCAGGGTGAAAATCGAGTCGAGGAAATGGTTACGTCTCTACGACCCCCTCCATTTGACGAAGTTTTGGTACGATCCCCTTTACACTCCGCACATCCGTTTAATCAAAAAAATGTTAGCTCCAAATGCAGAGTAAGGCAGCGCCGCTGAGACAGTTTAAATTCCAAACCACATCCTGCACAGACTGGCTTCTCCCTTTATCCTTTCAGGACAGATCAGTCTATGCACAGTGACCGGAAAGTGAAAAGAGGAAGGGGGTTGTGAATACAGGCAGTTGCGCTTCGGTGTAGGGCAGAGCCAACCGCGACACGTCGCGCGTGCCCTTCGATTGGAGCGCACAAGTTGAAAAAGTCGCCGAGTCGATCTTCTATTTGACAGACTATAACTCCCCTCGATCAAAACCATTTCAGAAAAGGAAGGTAGACTCTAAATCCACGAGACCTGTGGTTTCTAAAATGTGTGTAACCTTTTTTTCAAACTTGTTTCACCCGGCATGTTGGACACGCCGAGTATCTTTGAGGACGATGGAATTTTCATCAGAGTTTTCTTGCTTTGAAAGGCTATCACTTTCTCAAGTGACAATATTTCAAAAATGTAAGGAAAATTGTGTGAAGACGATGATTTTCTCTTCCTGACAGGCACTGCAGCTACTACGAAAGTTTTCCGAGGATATATCGAGGACAGCTTCTGAACCAGGGTCAACCGTCACGTTGGACCAATTTCCAAAACTTTACGACCCCCCCCCCTTTCGACGAGTCTCGATACGACCCCCCAACATTATTATGTATTGTACACTTGGAATTTATGTGTGTTAGCGTACTATTCCGTACTACAACTTTGAGGATCACGCTAGATTGAGCGCGGTAGCGTCGGGTTTGCATTGGCGCGCACAATCCTCCCCTCGGCCTAACGCGGATTAGGGTCAACCGTCACGTTCGTACACTTTCGGCATTTTAGCGACCCCCTTCTCTCTAGGGGGTCCAGTTGCGACCCCCTGTTCTAGTATTGAGAGTGCTAAGTGTATTTTTGATACTAAGTGTAGTGTGAAATATCTATTTCACTTAAAGACAATGAACTTCTTCATCTGAATATTGAATTTTTTTAAAAATTCTATTGAATTTTTTTCAAAAATTCATAGTTCCTTCATTTTAGATCCTTACGCTTTGATTTTCTTCTACTGGACTTCTTTTCTAGTCGAGGATGGCTTTGTTTTCACAGTTCTCCAATTGTGGCTGCTCCAAGGAATATGGCTGTGGCTGCTCCATGGTGTACAGCGCCGTCGTGATATTCTGTCTCCTCACACATTGATAGCGTTGCCTGACGCGGATCTAAAGGAAATTTATATCAAATATATTAATTTATAGTTGCATTCAGGAGTAATAGAATAAATAAAGGGTTTTCATCAACAACTCACCACTATGAGGCCCAAAACGTCAACAATCAGAAGTAAAAAGAGTTGGCCTAGAAAGGCGGCCATAACGAGGTCCCAAAAATTCAGGTGTCCCGATGCGGCGGAGCACATCGTAGCGGCTATTCGTCTGAAATGGTCGGGTGGAGTTACCATCCTGAGAAGTCACAAGTCTGCTCTCCACTGTCTCTGCGTGGACCGCAGCGCACGAAAAGCTGCGGTCCACGCAAGGACAGTGGAGAGCAAACCACATGTGAAAATAAAACTCACTCATTCAGAAAGGAAAAGGAAATGAATCGGTTGTGCTGCAATCAAGTACTCATCCACTGTCCTTGCGTGGACCGCAGCGCACGAAAAGCTGCGGCCCACGCAAAGACAGTGTGGAGAGCAAACCCATATGTGAAAAAGGAATTGATTTTCAAAAGTAGGGGACATGGTCCGGTTGAGCCAGAAAGTGTCTGCGCCGCCGCCCTAGAAAGCGTCTGCGTTGCGGCGTCAATCTTGGAGCGTGGCAGGTATCACCCGGACGCTGGAAAATTGGGACGCAGCGAAGAAAAAAATTTGGAAGAGAGTAACTTTCTTGGGACGTATTTATTTCACTTATTAAGCAGGGTGAAAATCGTGTCGAGGACGTGGTCGCAGAAGTACGACCCCCTCCCTAAAATCTAGGTCTTGGCACGACCCCTCCTATTTTGATTCTCTTCCGTGAACGTGAGGATAGTGGTAGTGTAGCGGTGAGTATCCGCGTCTGTCACATGCGAGACCCGGGTTAAATTCCCGACCGGAAGAGTTTTTGCAATCTCACAGAGTTGTCCATGCCAATGCGAATGTTCTAGAAGTTCATAGAAGAGCATCACAAAACTTGTATCGACCAACGGCCGACTCCGCGATAGCTGCTGCGCGGTTTGTCTCTGGGTCAGACTTGCTGATGCCCCTCAAAACCACCGGATAGTACACCCTCTATGAAAGGGTTCCATTCCCCAATTTTCGGACCTTTTGAATAGCACTAGGTCGGGTTAGATAGAGATTGGCCCGCTACTGCTAAAAAGTATTGAAATTGCTTCGAAAGCCTTCCATGCGAAGGGATAAGGTCTCCCAAATTGCGTCGAGTCAGTATCGAGGTCGGTGACATTCTCATGCGAGTTTTTGCCACTCAAAAGGCAATATCTCTCTAGTTTCTTAGGCGCTCAAAAAATTAAGGACGGTTTTGAAAAGCGGAAGGATTCCGCTTTCTGATAGTCTATTTAGCTCCTTTCCAAGTCTTTCAGTTGAGGAAAAATTTGCGTCGAGGATCTATCGAGGACCATCTTTGACCGCTCAAAAAGTCGCTTCCTTCCTCACCGTTGCAGAATATTTCGTGGGCAACACTCGAATTGTATCCAGAATACAAGCTTCCAGCGTAGGCGATATGAAAAAGGACAATCGACATCGCCCGCTATCGTCTCATACGCCATTCATCTGACCGTCGCTAAAAGCGGTACACTCGATTGAAAGGTGTCATATGATGACGACCTACTGGCAGAATCTGTATTGTATTACACACACCTCGTACCCCCTATAACTGACAAGCCGCTTCATTTGCTTAGGGCTTTCCTTAACCATTGTCGTTTTTGCGACAGCGTGCCTTCCAACAGTATCACTGTCAGCGAGGTATTGACAGCGAGCAGAAATAATAGTATTTCATATGAAGTTTTCTCGCACATACTGGTTTTCTTCTGCGGTACACGTTCTTCCTCTTGTTTGCACCACAATGCCAGTGATTCGCTCGCTGCCGAGTCTCACAGGTACGACCCCCCATGACCGGTCCTGATACCCTGTCGAGGATTTCCTCGACCGTTATTTACCCTGCTATTAAGGTAGATTTGAACTGTGGCTGGGGTACGATCTTAGAAAATTACGAGGATTACCTAACTCTTCCGAAAGTACTTCTATTTGAAGCGAAAACCCAAAATTCTGAGAAGGCGCACCTCCAATTTTGAAGGCCCATAAAATCTTTCGCATGCGACATTTTGGAAATCTGTAAGAAGTTTCAGGAGCCTCAATTATTTCTCTAAGCAATCGGTATAAAAAGTTTAGTGACTGTTCTCTTTTTCGAAAAACTGTCTCATTCGAACATTTTTCGTGCAAAAGAGAGCTTTTTTTTGGGCTTTCTGCGACCACAACTCACTTCATTTTGATTTCTTCACTTTTATCATGGGGTGAAAGTACAGGATTTGCTCTTCCTAACAAGTCATGAACCGTTTTCTGAAGTTCATTTTTCGAGAAAATGACACGTTCGAACATTTTGGGGGTTTTGCCGAACACTTCTTTTTAAATCGCGAGTTTTTGGGCTTTCAGCGGGTAGAACTCACTTCGTTTTCACTTTTGAGATGCACTTTTTCCATGTTGTGAAAGTACAGGATTCGCTATTTCTGACAAGCTTCAAACCATTTCCAAAGTTCATTCTTCGAGAAAATCACACGTTCGAACATTTTATTCCCATTGATTTTTGAGCAGCACATGCGAGTCTTTGAGCTTTCAGCAAGAATAACTTCCTTCGAAAAACTTATTGGAGAGCGGCGAAGACATTTTTGAAGGCTACGAGATTTCTGCTTTCTTATGTCTTTTACCGTTGTCTGGAAAAATCTTCCCCTGAGAAGTAGGTCCCCGAAGAACTTCAATTTCAGCACCAAGATGTCAAACCTTTCATAGGGATGCATTCAACTGTTCTTTATTCCTTAAGGAAAACACCGTAGTTTGCCTAAAACTGTCTCTCTTTGCGTATTTAATCGAATCTAATGCGGTCTGCACAAGCCTCGGATACGCCACGCATGCGCCTGTGGCTGGCATTTGGAAGTCTATTTCATTTTGCCATGAAGAGCAGCTCGCAGCTGTTGTGGTCCTTGTCCTGTTCTCACCTAAAATGCCTGAAATTGTGGCTTGTTTCAACCCAGTCGAGGTCAAACCGTACAAACCTTGCATCAATCATTCCCTTTCGCGGACTGAGGTAATGCTCGCGCTCCTCTCAATATTTCTGGGTAACAGTGGATTCCAGCATCGTATGCGTGTCCTTTAATCTCGTTTATTGTCCTTGACTCATGTCCGCTTTTCGTTTATCGAAATGGAGGCGGCCATGCATAGATTCATATAAACTGAAGGGATGGGGTTTATATATTGTTGTAAACTGTATGCCTGTGGCCTTATCTGCCTGCACCGATCTTCCTTGCTCCTTTTTTTTTAATTCTAAGTTTCAGGTCTGCTTGTATTGTAAAAGATATGTTCAGATTCACGTGGCGGTACATCAATGCCCCATCAGTGGCATTGATGTACCGCCACGTGAATCTGAGCAAACTCTAGAAGTGGGGTGGAGAAAGTAACAACATGGAAAACTATTTGGATCCGGAGTTAGGCGGTTTGCATTCTCCGTCGTCCGCAGATAGCTTGACTCCAGCAGGGAGTGACGGGATCTTCTGCGACGATGATCAAGTGGTCAAGGTATGTTTCAATTCTGCTAAAAATTGAAATCTAACATTTTTATGAATAAAAAAGTCTTTTCAGACGGAGCGCTCGTTTTGTGTGTAAGAACCGGCATGGACGCAGAGTACGCGGCAATTAAGAGAGGCGAAGCAAGAAATTTGTTTGGTGACCGCTGACGAGCACGCGTCGTTGCGCGGACGATTTGAAGAAGAATTCAGCGAAAAATTTAAAGAAATGAAACATTGGCAAGAGAAATTTCAAAAAGCACTTGAGGTATGTTTCCTTCGATTCAAAAATAATATTCGGAAGTAATTTTTTTCGTTTTAGGACTACTTTTGTTTGCGGGAGCAGATCTCCCGTTTAAGGATGGGGATTCATGTGACGAGGTTCATCCAGTGTGAGAGAGTCAGAAAATCATAATTTGTTCGTTTTTCACCAGTTTTTTGATAAAGTTGTTAAGAAGGAAAATGGTGTTCCGTTTAAAAAGATTTAATCTTTCGTAACTGTTCAGGTCAGCAAAGGCGTGGCGAAAGTAGTTGATTTTTCTATAAATAATCCGTTTCAGCGATATAATTTTCTATAATGGATTCTGATATATTTCGAAAAGAGATGTGGCGTCGATTGGAGGTGCGTTTTACCTTTTTTCATGCCAGCAGTAGGAAGAATATGTGTTTCAGCCTGACCGATGTGAAGGGTGCAAAGATGCCGCACTTGAGTTGCAGAAGAAACACTCCGACTACCGTCGAGTGATTGAATGGAAGAAAGAATTGGATTATTTTAATAACCAGGAAGTTGAGAGGCAGAAAATACTTATGGAGATGATGAACAGCATCATAAAAGATTGTAAGAGGAAGTATGAATTAGCAATGGAGGTGAGCGCTAAGCTTTCTTTTTCATTAATAGCCATGTACTTGTTTAGTTTTTTGTTTTTCAGACAAACTTCGATCTGCGAGTCTCTCTGTGGCACATGAGAAGCTTCCTTAAAGAATCAACATAATACCAAGTGAAATGCGCGCCGTCAGGCCCCAGAGGCCAAGGGAAGAGGCTCCACCTCAATAACGCGAAGCGAAAAAAGGAGGAAGAAAGGAGAAAATAAACTTTCTCACCGTTGTACTCTTATTTCAATTACTACATGCATCTCAAGAAGATCCACGAGCAACATTGGCCACAAAATATCCTGCCCTTCCCCTCTAATGAGAGGTTACACCTGACAGCACAATGCGCGCACAGTATCTTGATAGCAAATTTTCTTCGGATCGATAGCTCTTCACCTCCGTTGGACCGTTTTTTGTACACGACCGGGTTTTTGGTTTTCATTGACCATAACTTTCTTTAGATCCGTCCTTTTGCATTTCTTGTCCCCCTGGAACAAAGTAGAAGGTGGCTTACGAACGAATACTTGAATCTTTTTGGAAAGTGAAGGAGTCAAAAAATCGCCCCGTTGGACCGTTTTGGGTAAATCGCGGACCGATTATTGACAGAGCGCTGGTTTTTGGCTTTCAACTATTATAACTTTCTTCAAATTCAACCTTTTGCAATTCTTTTCCACTTGGAGTAGAGTAGAAGGTAGAAGATTTCGAACGAATACTCAAACTCTTTTGAAAATTGAAGGAGTCAAAAAGTCACCCCATTGGGCCGTTTTTTTTTTTTTGACTTTTCGGATTTTCGCGCCCACTCTTTTGAAAACACGAGTTTTCAACATTCAAACGCATACAGCTCTTTTCAAACTCAGTTCCGTGGGTGTCGTATCGTAATCACTATGGCAAAGTAAAAGCTTTGTGCTTTCTAACATATACTAGACCTCTTTCAGGAACTCGCCGACATTCAAATATTTTTTCCTAAACTTTCCTTGTAAGCAGTCAATCATCCCAATTGATCACTCTTTTACTAACTTAGATCCAGTTTGAAGACATTGTTCCTTCCAGAGGGTATTTGTGTACGTTAGCAATTAAATAAGGACGCTTCGGTAGAAGACTTTTCTTCTCTGAGGTGCGCCATGCACTCGTTTGTGGTTAATAGATGGAGAAGCTCTCAAAAGTTATGCCTCTCACCTATGTGTTGCAACGTTGACCTTTCCGAACACGACCCCCCCTTCGGTCCTCCAAATACGACCCTCTCGTTGGACTTTGTCCAACGGACGGTTGACCCTGTTCTAAACCAATCAAACACCCCATTCATCCTTCCCCGATGCAAGGGAATTTTCTTCGAAACCTTGGAATTGCTTCTAGGATGCACCACCTTGATGGATTATACAAGAAATGATAAACTTGGTGCAGATCCACTCCGTTCTAGTAAGCGCCATGCAGTATTTCACACGGAGTTAGTTGGAAGGTGCTCTGTCTAAACGCGGCTTGCTTGTGCAAACCAAAAGGTGCCTCTGGTTCTAAATAGTTAATAATTGATTAGAATAGCTCTTAAAACCATGGCAGTATGTGATCATTCCTTAATTTACTCGCTTCTTTTCATAGCCTGCTCCGGTGGCTGTATTCGCGGCTGCAGCATGTGATGATTCCAAGAAGGCCTCCGCATTCTGAATCGTCTACTGAGTTCCTGGTCCTGCAAAGGTTCTTAAAGCGCTTACATTAAGTTGAGAATATTTCACATCCACATTAACTATGATTCTTTTTACAAGGCGTGTGTCCTCCCTCTACCCTTATACTGATCATTTCTAGCAAGGCAACGAACACTTTCCATTTGAGTTATTATTTCACACCGTCCTATGATACCACTTGTCTCAGGCCAAGTGAAATACTTGAAACTAGTGTTGGTACAGCAAGTGAGGGGCAGCAGCACCGCTGTGAACCTTGTTGGTCCTTGCGCTTACGACCCCCTCACCTAACTTTGAAGCTAGTACGATCCCCCCCTGTCGAGGACTTCCTCGACCGTTGTTCACCCTGAGTACGACCCCTTCGACATCCGCGAATACGACTACCTTTTCGACCCTCTGACCTTCGTCAGCCCTAGATACATCTCCAAGAATCGCAAATACTCCCCCTCGTTTGTATTTTGTGCCAAAGGACTAGTGACCCTGCGGCCGACCCTGGTTCCCATTTATCAGATGAGCGGCAAAATTCTTTTGCAAAACGACGCGTAACTCTTCTTTGCCTTTCAGCAGTTGACTTTCGCAATCTGAGTTCAAGGAATTTCCAGAGGTCAAAAAAAGAGCACAGCTGCCATCTTGGTCTTAGTAAAGGTTCGGTAAAGGTGCTGCCTTAGCGTTGCATGGGTTTATAGTAACAAACTTTCAACATTAGTAGTGTTGGAGGCGGAAGTGGTTCAGTGGCTACTACCGCCTACTACCTCACGCACCGCTCATGATCAAATCCCGACTTGTGCACCGTCTCCGATCACCCAAACTCTCCGCCCTTCCGGGGTCACGAACATAATTGTGTGACACATGTATGAAAAAATGAAAACACCGAATCTACATCGGCGGGCTCCACTAACCATTGCATTGGCAAAACCTCACTCAGTGCCACTACTATTCTTGATAAAGGTGAAATGAGTGGCGCATCCTTTATTCTTCAACGCTATTCAGGTGTCGGTGTTAAATAGAAGCAACGCAAGCTTACAGCATATGTGCAAACAAATGATACCTCTTTTTCGCAGGTGATATGGGACATTCATTGCACGAGCTTGTGTCGAAGAAAGTGTTCGAAAAGGAGACCCTTTAAAGGCAAGAGACAGCATTGGGGCGGAAGAGACCCAGACATCAGCGCCACATCGCCTTGATAGCGTGCATTACAAATGGGCAGGGTTTGGGAGCGATATATCCTCATCACCCATTTCAGAGCTGTGGAAAAGGCGCAACCTGCGTGCTCGCGAGCCAGTTTAGTTCACAGCGCCATTTACTTCTATAGTCTCAGGTGATCATGAAGCGCTTTCAAGAGAATATGATTGTCACTATTTTCGTTCGCCCTTAGATTGTTCTGCAGTGTTCCATATAAAACTACCATAGCATTGTTGATAAATATGTTAAACTTGCAAGAATGCTGAAGAAAAAATTCTGTGGAAGTTGTGATTGGTGGCGCTTTGGGAGTTCGACTTGACATGAACACAAGGGCATTTGAAACAACCACAAATCTCACAAGTCTTAATCGGATATATGTACTGCTTTCGTTCGTATATACATGCATATGCTCCTCCTTCCTCAGCCTTGAAGTGCTGGGATTGCATTCCGTTTCGGTGGGAAAAAGTTTTAATCAACAATTTTGAAGTTAGCCTATTCGGAAAGTGTCCGTTCCAGTCTTTGCGGTACCGTTCTCTTTATTATTCGATGTTTTCGTGAGAGCATTTCCATCCAAGCAGCCGTATCTTCCAAGCTTCTTGTCTCTAAGTGCCCTTGAGGCACATAAATGGCCGGTATTTAGGTAACCATGAATTCGTCAAACATCAAAATCAAAATGAGCGTCTCATTTTGCGGGTTATTACTGGTGGGTTCCTAATATCTTCGCTCACGCGGTTTCTATGTCCTCTTCCCTGTCGCATCATTTGGCTCCGCTGCTTTGGTGTTTTTCAACATGAAATTGACGCAATCGGGCATTTAAGTCGTCGTCATGCTGGAATACTTCATCTCCTACGTCTAAGGTTCCGAAGGACCATAAGCTGAACTTATTCGATAACATCATGACTGCAACAGCGTTGAACTTTTGCCGTACGTACATGCTGGTTAGGGCAATTTAGTCCGAGAAACGTCTATATGCAGTCGCTCACCTTCAACATTTGTCCATTTTCTGGCCTGCATTTATGTTTCCTATCGGGTGATGCACCACTGGCTGTATGAATAAAGATGAACAAATATTAAAAACAGCAAACAAAAAATGAAGACAGCCGAATCACAATCTTGGGAGGGTTTAAAAAAAGACTCGTCGTCACATTCAGCATGCATCTATCACTACAAGACGATTTCGATAAGTCATGAACCACTTTTTATGGGTGGGGAGGCCTTAGAAATTTTCTGGGGTTATAAAGGTTGTCAGCATTGGAAATGTCGCCGAAAAACACTGCCATAGGTCAAGCTGTCAGTTCATCGGGGACCTATTGACAGAACTTTTTCTCCTTTTCCATCGCATGTATTTGGTTAAGCACGGTGCCTCCAGAGACCACAAGGTCTTGTGCTAAATGTTCAAACGAGCGTCTAGGGTGACGTCTAGCATTTGTTTCGGCCTATTAGTCGTCATGGCCGAGTCTTCCAAAGCATGCATATCCGAGTTTCTTATCTCCAAACCCATCCTGAGGATACTACTGATGCACGGTTCAGTCCTTGAAGCAACACCCTCTGCAGAAGCCAACTCGAAGAATCATTCATTGGGTGGGATGGAGTAGCCCACATGTAGCAAAGATGTGACGTTGTCACAGCTCGAGAGTGCGCAACATCGGCGTAGGGTTTTACAAAGCTGGCTTTTGGCCGCTGATTTGGCCTTTGGACGAATCACGTGGCTACTTGTCCTTGCGCGACTGCGTAGTCCCTGCGCGATTGCATGTGAACTGTACCGCGTTCCAAGCTGAATTTTGGTCTCTTTTACTCACCTAATCCTTTTAATTTTTATATTGTATTTTTTATATTCGATGGCAATGGAGACAGTCATCAAGCCATTTTCAGCTCTGATCACATATCCATTAAAATCGCCTAATTCATCATCAACAACCGCCTCTTCATCCTTTTTCTGTTTTGTTTGTATTGGTGCCGAGTATTTGTTTGGGGTCTGTTCCAGTTAGGAGGGGGGGGGGGCATCATGATGCAGTTTCTCGGAGAACTTAGGTAAACTCGGACATTCCAATTTCACGCGCATGTCAAGTGACTGCCCTCACCCCCACCCCCTAGTTGCCTACGTTCCCCTGGCTCGGGGTTACCGTAGCTTTCTGGAAAAACTGCATTATGATGCCCCTCCTAACTGGAATAGACCCCAATCAGACGTTTCCCTTGACGCTTCTCCCCTCCTGAGCTCAACCCTAGTGTTACTTACCATTGACCCTTTTTTGAGTGTCTCTCCCCCTAACAAGGGGACTCTTTCAGGGTAAGCCGCGCTTTTCAAAATGGTTCCCTGTATATTGTAATGACGCATGTATGTATCACAAAACCATCTTAAATTTTCGCCAAACGGTTTTAGCAGTGCCAAAAAGAAGCATGAGCTACTGCTAATGGTTTGATGCACCCTGGCTACTATATTTTGCATTTGGATTGGCGCCTACGGGTTGGTGCCAAATGGCGCTGAATGTCTAGA
>KZ345257.1:81297-98702 GCA_002352805.1 Teladorsagia circumcincta
CGCGAAAATTTTCATGCGAGTTTTTGGCACTCAAAAGGCAATATCTCTCTGATTCTTCAGGCGCTCAAAAAAGTGAAGACAGTTTCGGGAAGCGGAAGGTTTGCGCTTTCTGATGTTTATTTAGCTTCTTCTCACCAGGGAAGGTCACCAGGCCGGTCCGGCCATTTGTAATGAGCTGTATATCGTTGCACTCGCCTCGTGACGCAGAGCTCAAAACTGTCTTCCATATCTGCTAAACGATTTTTTGAACGGAGTTATAAAGCAAGAAAGCGCAGCGGCAGTGCCCTGTCTAGCGGCAAAAGGCTGTGGGAACTGCTCGCAAACGCTTCATACAGGCAACCAATTGCAACTGTTGATAAATTAGCGAATTTTGAAGCTTTTCTGCCACACTGACATTGAAAAACAGGGAAGCAGGCTCTGCGAAGAACCGTTCCACTCCCTTTTGCCTGCGCGACCCGGAGCACTACCGCTGCGCTTTCTTGCTTTAGAACTCCGCTCAAAGAACCGTTTAGCACATAGTCAAGGCAGTTTTGAGCTCAGCGTCTCAAGGCGAGTGCAACGGTATACAGCTCATTACAAATGGCCGGACCGGCCTGGTGACCTTTCCTGGTTAGTCGTACCTTGTTCGTACCTGTTGATTGGTTCGTGCAACTCATTGAACGAGCTAGAGTTGATGCAAATGCCCCTACCACGGCCAATGAACGTAGAGTGCGTGGCGCATCCCAGAGAGGGATTGACTAATGCGCTATCCCTTATCTGCCAAAAAATCAGAGGCGGTGACCGTTTGCTCTCCCGAGCAGAGCGAGCTTGCGTTGCGACCGCACGCGTCACTATGAGAATCGCACAGAGAAATCACAGGAAAAGCGAAGTGTATGAATATTCACTTCATTTTTGTCAATAGGATAGGGGTGAAAGGCTGTGGACTTAAGTCGAACCTTTCAGAGATCAGATGTATTCATAATAAGGTGTAATTCTTCTGTTTCACTTCTGTGTAATAGGAGGCTTCATTACAATTGTAGCTCGATTTGTTTCTTTGTCCATGTTCCCTACCTGCATTCCAGGAGAAGACTTCTTTCTTCTTCTAATCCATTTTTCTCAATCAATCCCAATTTCTTCCTATCCTGTTTTCCATGAGAACCAATGGAAACCTAATCGCCTGCAGATTTTCTTCGATTGCAACCTTCCAAGCAATCCGGATGGGTTTTGGAGTCCTGGATAGCAAACAGAACATCAAGCGAGAGCTTATGTGGCTTCAATTTCAACGAAAGTCTGATTTCGATTGCAGTACCCAGTTCAACTTCTGCAGACATTGTAGAACTAGGCTTGACCTAGCAAATAACTGGAAACATATCGTTGACTAGATGTTATGCACACGACATGTCAACCGATCTGAACAGACACACACTCTCTCACACAACGCGTTTTTACATTTTCATATGGCTGGTTCTTGAAATTTGACACTCTCGGCGGTCATTTGCCAAGCAGAGCCCTTTTAACAGACACGCTACGTTGATATGACTCTCAGCCCCTTCACAGCACACCCACAGCTGCCCTACCACCATTAAGCCTCCAAATGCAGCGTTTTTCAGGCGTTCTTTGTCACATTAGACTATATTCGACGGCAATGAAGACAGTCATCAAGCCATTTTCAGCTTTGATCACATATCCATTAGAATCGCCTAATTCATCATCAACAACCGCCTCTTCATCCTTTTTCTCTCCCGAATCCTCCCAGCTGACAGTGAAAATAGAAAAGGCTGCGGCATCTTCGAGAGTGAAGCCCTCTGTGTATTTCCGTTTTCTACATCCTTATTTTCCTTATTCTTCCACTTTTCATATCAAACTCCTGCTCTCTCTCTCGAATGACTCTCAGCTGCTCTCTCGCTTCCTTGCGCCTCATACGTTCAACCTTGTGATACAGGAAGCTCGAAATATGGTATGGCTTACAAGCATGCGTGAACCCATGGGCGGTTATCAAATAAAATAGTACTCAAATGTTTCATGTGGTACTAATTTCTATGTAATTTTGATATCTTCGGTTCGGAAATTCTTGATTAGGAAATAAATACCCAATGATCATTCAAATAAACTTGAATTCAATTTTTTCATTCGGAAAGGAATTAGGGACCGAAAGAATTTCAGTTCTGAAGTGAGAAAATAAATAAGAATAGAGCTTCTACTGCATTATCAAACACGATGTAGACAATTTGTAAACAAACCGATCAGAGTTTGAAAAAATATCTCCGCCATCTCAGTGTCCACCTTCTCGTCAGCAGAGACCAAAGATAACGAATGTTACTCTACTCACTGAGTCTTGAATCACTGGGGCCAAAGAAGTCAAGCCTCTTATTCAGAGCAAAATCATTCTTCATATCAGTTATTTGAATATTAGCGCGTAATCAAAGGTGTTTGATTGCAAAATGCAAAATTAAAACCGAAAAGCGGAGATTCCGGAAATTTAGTTTCAAACGGCTTAAAATGAATGGAACTCATTTCGAGAGGTAAGTGATTTTTTTGAATTTTATCTATACTGTTGTGAGCTTAGATGCCAATAAAATTTCGAAATATTATAAAAAGAAATAATAAAATGTATGTAACTTAGGACTATTCGATTTTTGGTTATATCACTACACCTATAAGCTGTATCACTGATAATATGGGGGATGTTATACGCTTAGTGGAAAAACGTTGTATAAAACCCATACTGCCTTAGGTGGAGGTTATCATCTAAAACTATCTTGGAAATTCGTAACAAGTCAAAATCTTACTTGTGAGAAATCTACCCAGAAGCAATATCGAATTGTCTGCTGGCTAGAAAGCTCAGAGTTTGTTTGCGTTATCATTTGGCTCGTCGCCTTCTATTCGTCTTCTCATCGACCCGAGAATGAACATGCTCTCGGGTACACTTGGCACATAACTTCATCCCTAATATACTGAAAAAATGTAAGACTCACTTTAGTATTTACTTTTTACTTTTTAAGAAACGGTCTTTATATAATCAGTTTGTACATCGTTTGATAAATTTGTTTTGGGCTTTGTAGTCAGTTCAGCGATTTCCGAATAGCACAGGAAAATAACGGTCTTCGTCTGCACTAACGTACGGATGCTCAACAGGACGCTATATGTTAAGAGACTTGCGATTGCTATAGCATTTAGTTCCATTTTCGGTACAGTAACCGATTTTTGAGCGTCCGCTAACTTAGATTCCATCATATCGAAAGAAACGTGGTGTGTGGACATTTACACTCAATCCAGTCACACAGAGTGCCTTTCACCGTTTGAAAGGGAGCCAACATGAAGTTGGACTTTTCCCTACAGGGGGCAGAGTAGTAAAAGCTTTGAGAGGCTCAGACATCATGTGCAAATGATAAATGATACATCTGAGTGGGAGGGTGCATAATCGCCTTGAACTTTTTCTATAAAAACAAATTGATTCCACATTACCAGGAAATTTACCTAGGGGATTGGGGACTCAAGGACTAGGCCTGTAAAGATCTTTCATGAGCGGCTCTCACTGTTCACAACAAATTAACTAGTTCATAATTCGTCTATTTTGCGGGCATGTTTACATTTTCCGTTTTGCTTCATTTTGTTTCCGAAAAGAGCGGTTTCTGTCGCCATTGCATGCATCTCGTCAGCGCTTAGTAGGTAGTAATAAGATATATCTTTCGATCCGAACTGCTCAGTTTTTCTTCTCATTCTTGGACGCGCTTGTCGTTGTTGTGTTTGCCTTGCCTCATGGTGACGGCTGTAGTGTGTCGCTTGTTCACACAGCTACATACATACGTTCAGCATAAAATACCTACCGTTTCCTATAGCCTTGAATCTCTTCAGGACGTTCATTTGTTCGTGTGAGTGCACGACTCGCGTGTGTGTATTCTCGAAACTTCTCAATTCTCCCATGGGACCCGTGCATCGTCCATTACCGGTCCTTAATTGTGTTTCACCGCGCGCTTGTCTCAAAACCCTATAATTCGGGGTAGAAGCCTACATTTCTACTTTTCACCCACTCTCAACAACACACCACAACTTCGGTCAATCCTGACTACAAACGTCTTTATCTAACGCATTTCACCGCCACTTCATCACACGCCGATCGAGTAAGTTGTTATGTTCAGTTGTAACTTATACATTTTGAAATTGATGTGATGGCAAAGTGCGTTGGTTACCACACACACGTTGCGAAGATCAAATTCTGGATCCTAGGTCCACGCCGGCAAAACCCCCACTTCTTGTGGTCGGTTAATTGGTACCAAACTTTTCTGCCGACATCGGCTAGCCCCCGCAGCTCATTTTATAGACAAATCGCATATAGAACGCTTCTACAACTGCGAATGGAAGTAAAGTGCGTGGCGCACCCAAAAAAATGTAGTAGAACGCCTAATCTTTATCAC
The DNA here is from genome assembly GCA_002352805.1 of Teladorsagia circumcincta. Taxonomy (NCBI): domain Eukaryota; kingdom Metazoa; phylum Nematoda; class Chromadorea; order Rhabditida; family Trichostrongylidae; genus Teladorsagia; species Teladorsagia circumcincta. Next base: position 85,692 of record KZ345257.1, read on the forward strand.
TTGCGGATGAACTTGTGCATTCAGGTAAGGTGTCACTTTCGAACAGTGCTGCATGATTCACACTGTTTTCTGCTCTCTACGGCCTGAACGTGCACGACTTGGAAAGCGTCGTGTGAACCTTTCTGGAAGTGCCTGCAAAACAAGCCCAATGTCCTATTCCTATCTCAAACGCAGTATGTAACAGAACACCTGGTGCATAGTTAAGTGTGTGAAACTGCCTCGACACTGCAAACGACGTTGGTGGCAGATGTGCGAAATTCACGTAGATGTATGTATGTGAGTAGAACGAAACGTGATATGCTGTAGAGAATTAGTAATTCATAGTGGTGAAGGGTTTGGTGGTGGTCGGCTGCTCGCGCCAGTGAACCCAATGGGAACATCTTCATTCTGAACCATGTGATTGTCGGCCAACTTTCATTTGGAAAAACCCATCCCTTCTCTTCTGAATTCACATCTTCCCTACAACATGACTACTACTCTGTAAAACAACATCAACAACAACAACGTTGTTGACTGGCGGATTCACTAATCCCATTATCATGGTTCTCTCTTTTCTCATGTGCATTTGATATGTAGCTTATTTGTGCTGATAAACCCAATTTTATGTTCACACTCGAAACCATGATCTTATTAAGAAGTGTAAAGCACTTGTAGGTGGCCGACTTCGTTTTTCAATGCCTCCGCATTCTACTCCATTCTGAATCGCAGTAGCATTTGGAACCAACTCTTAAGCAGTAAATCACGGAGTCCAATAATCAACAAGGCAGTGTTTCCCCTCAAAGACGGAACCAGTAAGCCGACTCCACAAGACTTGCCAGGCTTGTCGAAGATTCTATCCTAGTTTTCAACCCTCGATCATGAGGGCAGTTGTCGAGCGCTGCTTGCAGTACTATTTCTGTCTCAACCACCTAATTTTACATGTTCCCAAACTAGAACGCTATTTTATCGTGTTCTCAGAGAAGCCGAAGAGGTTCTTAACCAGTATGGATATCGTTTTCGATAAGTTTCTTGGAGAATGTCTTCTATGTTCATTTCTGCGATAAGAGTATTCCGAGTTATACTCGTGATATTTCATTGCATAGCAATATGTCAGCAAGGCATACTCTACCAAATCAAAGGGCATTAACCATAAAAAAAGATACAATGGAAAATGTACGTTTTTGCATCAAGGAACTGTATGTATCCGCCATTATACGATTGGAGCCTGACCTTACGTGTACGAGCTTCACATAAATCATTTTCTACTTCTCTGGCATTGCAATCTAATTTCAATAAGGATACTATGATGGGCTCTCTCCTAAATTTTCCTGAAGCGTTTTTTCCTCACCCTAGAAAAATTTTGCGGTCCATACCATTTTGGTGATTTTTGGTCGCTACGAGCCAGCAGAAAAAGCTTTTCAGAAGATGAAAAACAGATCGACGTTTAATTATCTTTTTCGCGGTTTGGAGCGATTTGGAAGCATTTCAAACACAGCATGTTCACATAAAGACAGATCTGGAATAGTTCAGCGCTTTGGTCAATTTCCTGTCAGTGCTGTGTGGGCGTGTTTGGCCTGGTGGAGCCAGGCAAATGAGTACGATCCGTGATTCGCTTTATCTAGGAAGTTACACTTACAGAGAGAAATGTATGGTCGAGTCGATTCAATGATAATTCGACTCAAGAGCGCTTAAATCTCTTTCATCTCCCTAGAGCATTGCATATCCGAGTCGGCTCTATCAATGCGACTCGAGTGTTCAGCAACAGTAATTGTAGAGGCCTCCAAGCTGATATATAATTTTCGAACATCCTCGGAAACCTTGAAAAAAATTTTAAAAACGAAATATGGAGCTGTCCGGAGCGCAAAGCGGCCCTCGACTTCCGGTTGGAGCATAGCGTTATTTTCGTGAATCGCCTCCTCGTGGTATCTTTCACATCTTGGACGAGGCGAAAAAGCAGCAGTTTATCGAACCAAACAAGTCAAGAAATGTGTAGGAAGCAAGTAAGATAAACTAGGTCAAGACGACAATTCTTGACCTATCGGTGGTCAAAAAAACCAACTCATATCCCAAAAAGCATGATAGGTCTCCTCTGATCTAAAGTGTTCAATATAGTGATGAGGTTTAGCGGAAAGAAGTGGCATACTTAACTTCTTTGAGTTTTTTTCGAGATGAAACCCTTCTCCGGCTTCGAAAAAAAATGCATAGTAGTCCCATTGCCCATTTTGGCGGGGAATTCAGGGTTATCGTAGTGTAGTGGTAGTGGGGTCGTTACTACAAGCATGGTCCAAGGATCAAAAATTCAATCGAATTCCGCGCTTAGGTCATCCAAGTTACACGATTGACCACACTGTGCAATCGGATAGGGAGTAATGACGCTGCATCGTAAGGTCAAAGGAACTGAGTGGTTGGGTGCATACGCTTCCCAATGCTGCTACGATTGCGAACGAAGGTGATCATGTGTGGCGCACCGCAAAAATGAACAAATAAGCTACGACGCTTTTTTGTTCAACCTACTTCCTCAAAAATTCTTTGCTTATGCATGGCATGGCAGTAAAGGTTTGAGGATCGTTGGTGACAATCCTTCAGTTTCGCCACCACTTTCCCATAGTTTAGAGGCTTTGCTGCGCGAGAATCCGCCGCGGTGGAAGCGCCTTGAGTAATGACGTTGCATTTCGACCCGTGTCCGGTTAATTATGTTGGAAAAGATTAGAAGGAAGCCCGTAAGTCACCCAGCCCTACTTCGGTCGGTGAGAATGCGTGGCGTAAGTGGGTACACTCGGCTCGGCACTTAGTAAAGACTTTCGGCTTAACTCACAACTTATTCAGCATCATGTTGCTTGGTCCCTCCGCTCTGAGGTACTTCAGCCATCCTCTTGGTAATACTCTTGCAACCACATTTTCTACTTACCATTATGGCCATTTTATTAGAAATGCTTCACATTCATATCACTTTTAATAGGATCGAGACCTTTTAGGCGACCTAAAGCATTCCGTTAATAGTGGAAGTGGTAGTGTATTACTCAGTATAAAATTTCATTCAAACTCAGCAATCGGCATTGACTGACCTCACTTTTGGATTCGCCACAAGTTCCACTTCCATTATGTAATGAGGCCTCTTATTAGTGCGAATTTGTCCTCCATAATCAATGACTCGGAGGTCTGAATGAAAGATGGCATATTTAAAAACTCGACAAGGACAGCGCCAATCATGCCACCAGGTAGGGTAGTAGGTTCGGTTGAAGCAGGGATTCACGAAAGAGCGAAGGTCGATGAAGGGGAAGTTGCCTAGTGGGGAGACAGCCGGACCTTCTGAGGGTGCGGACTGACACGCAATCGGCAGAGGAAGATTTGACCCCAGCGATCTAGCATGGCTCACTCATGGTGCACTTGGCGATCCACGCCTATTGATGATCTAGTCACTCGTAGCAAGTCTAACGCAGCGACTGATTAGATAGCAGAAAGGGCGTTATATTGAAGAGGGCACAACGATGGGAGTCACATCAGTGCCGAGATCAAGGCAAAGGGAATGGGTCCCATTTCTCGGGCTCTGGGGCGCTTTTCATGGCTTTTCCTTCTTTCTGTTACCACTCACCATGCCTATGTTGATTTGGAATGGGTTGCTTTTTCATCGTAATTTCAGTTTTTAGTCTGGGGAGGTCTTGATCCAGGACCTCATCACTGGATCGCACGCGTGGTGTGGCGCCACTTACCATACAGTTTTTCTGCCCAAGGTATTGATCACCAGTTCAAGTTAAGCGGAATCCTATTACCCTGAGCTGTGCTGGCCATGAAAGGTTTTGTTTGAGTTATACATAGGTTGTAAACCACAAGTCCAGCACACAGTATTAATGTAGTGCTATCATAAGTGAATTTTTCCGTATATCGAATTCCGTTCTTTGAAGAGGATATCGACGAAGATCAGGGTTTCTTTGCGTTGTAGTCGCGCTTTTCGACTTTTTTCGATTGCTGTACGCGCCACGCCCGATTCCGATTTCCGTTTCTCAGCCAATCCCTAATGCTAACAGAGTCACACCTCTTCTTCGCAGCATTAATGAAAACGGAATTATAGCCCATCCAAATTCCGACTTCCGTTCCTCAGCTAATTGCTATTGTTGAAGAAGTCATAGTCATCACTCTTTTTCAAAATCTTGCAGAAATGCTTCCGCTTTTATTTTGTAACATTTTTTCGGTGTATAAGCCCACTGATATATCACTCTTTTACAACAAATGAAAGGCGTTCACATGAATAATGTTCCCGTATTCCTTTATAATTGGAAGACTCAATCTTCATCACATACGTAGCCTTACTAGATTTTGAACTCGACAAATGTGGTCGTATATCACACCACGCTGTGTTTCGTTTTAAAAATATCTCCATAGAAAAATAGAAAATTATGGATGTCCTTCGAATTCAGAGTACTGAGCTAGGATACTGGGAAATGTTCTGTAGTTTCTGTACGCAAGGCTTCTACTAAACTAGCTTGCACGAACTCGTACTGAAGGAGTAAGGTGTAGGCTGAAAGGCATGCGACTGGGTAGTCATGCGAGTCACCCATCAGAAACGCCAGTCGCACGGTACGAGCTCAAACTTCGAGAACTTGGGCTGAGTGATTACGCTCCTCACAGTATTCTTATGTGTTTCGCAAGTCATTCGACGGTTTAGTGGATTTCAGTAGAAAGAAGTAGTAGAAATAACTTTTCACTTCTATTTTGTAGATAAAGCTGTAGGCTTGGTGGTGGCATTGTCTCTAAACATTATGTCGTGAAAAACTTCGGCGACATTCTTGTAACTTTTTCTTGATTTTCTTTTCAATTTCGCCTTTAACATCTCGAACTGCTTACAATGGAAATCCGACGGAACTGTATTTCCAGCTGCCAGCATGTACTAGTGAATCACTGTGCATGCGTCCACTAACACAGAAGAGCCTTCTCTGTCGCACTTCCCGCTTTTGTGATGTAACGCCTGCTTCTGTTGTACCCAGCCAATGGCACTTCCTCTTGTGATCTACGCAGAGCTCATGCACCTAACCCCCCTTCCCCCCCCCCCGTAACCGGGTTGTCGTGGTGATTCTTCTTGCAGAAAGAGTCGAGAAGGTTCATGACATGTCGATTAGCAGATGTTGATATGAAGATAACTCGGGAGGGGCCCGAATGTCGCAAAGGTTTTGCTCAAAGTATGCAGCAATTATGCGACTTTGATGCAGTAGCACCCAAGCTGTTCTACCACACGGCGATTTTCGAGAATCAGTTCTCATGAGAACGAAAATGGTATCGAGTTGACTGAGCCACTCAACTAGTGTAAGCATCTTCGTCCAGGGAAAAGTTCCCAGAACCGGAGCGAATGAAAAACGACAGACAGAGTGGCGCCCTGGATAATTCTAGAGCTCTTGACACAGTTGAGTCTCATGGCTGCCTCGTCCGGACCGAGCAGGCACGTCGCGAGTAACTGAAAATTGTCCCACGAATCAGCGTTTCTGTCGCATATCTACAGATTGGAAAAATTCAACCAAACTGTTCAAAAATCCTGAAGGCTTTCACTATGCTACACATCCATAAAGATTTTAAATCATTCCAGACTACTTTCGCCACCATTAATAGAAAGAAGCACTAGCCTAGCCGGAGGAGTGCCTTCTTTGTAAAAGACATGCTCAAAAACTAGGAACTTATTGCCTTGGAACTTGTAAAACGCTACTTATTATGTAGCATTCCGGATTCTTGTCTCACTAACCAATTTTTTGAAATATTATCCTGAAATCTTCGTCTCGAGTATCGTTGTGTGATGGACAAAGGGTTTTTCTACTGGGTTATGAACAGTAAACGTGCCATCCACTCTTCGAGGCGGTTCAGCGTGGTGCAATTTTAATGACATATTGCGCCATAGCAGAAGGAGAGCCATAGGGATCCAGTGTGAAGCAATGTTAGGTTCCCGCCTGTGAAAGTAAAAGGGAAGGGGACGGTTAGAAACGTTCCAATCAAAATTCTCCTTTCCTACGGGCGGTAGACGAGATTGCAAGGTTTGGGAAAGGGGCGCTGTGGGGAGAGAACAGACGTTAAGGCACAAAAGCATAACGAATGAGTATGACGCCGACATCAATGAATTCGCCAACGGTGGCCGGGAGTAGTTGCCTAGGTTCCACGAGGTTTTGATTCTCAGGCCTTTAGTCTCCGGGAGAGAGAAAAGCTTATCGGCGGCGCGGACGCGAGCGCTAGTAGCGTCAAGTCTGCAAGTGCGACGAGTGGTTCAACGGTGGCTGACCAGCGCCGCTGCATTCACCCGAATGGCAGTATTATTGCTACCACGCTACCAACCTTTGCAATTAGTGGGGGTTCAGCGCGATATGACTTTAATTAAATACATACAGTATATAATCCTCGAGTTGGGTTGGGAATGTTTCTTGAAAATTTGGAGGGACTCAACGATAGTATGTGTCGACCATGAAATGCACCAGCAAGTTGATTTCGATTCCAATAAGTCCGCCACTGACTACTTGCCATTAGGCAAAGAAGTTAGAGTACAGTCAATGTTCGCAATACTTAATATGTTCAAATACTGGCCACAGCGCTGTCTCTTGATCACTGTCTCGCAGGCTATGTGACGTCATCAACACGCGCCGCGTCCGCGTCGCGGATAAGCTGTTCTGTGGAGCCTGGCCTCCTACCACGCTTTTGAGTTGCCAAGGTGGCACTATCCGTGCACTTGCAAAACTAGCTATTTCATTCGTATGAAGGCTTGCAAATCGGAACGTTCCTTGGAGCCGCTGCTATCACTATTTCGGGAGTTTTATGGGAGTCCGGAAGTAAGCTGAAGTGTCTCTACTCTACTAGAGGCTAACTCTAGTACTTCAAATTCTTGTTCAATTTTGATAAAGATCAAACGTAAAATTTTCTCATTTCTGTATAACCAAGGGCTTCGATTCACCCAGTGAGCGAATAATGCCTCTCGCGGAGGTCTCGTTCATCCAATTCGTTTCATGTTTTGAAGAGTGCACCTTCTATAAACTCAATTCGCAAGTTTTCATTCCGATTCAAGCCTACGTCTCCAATTCTGAACACTCTTGGCTCCCAATAGATTCAATTCTAACCGGCGTAAGGCTGTAAACACTGAAAGCGTTCACGTTTACGATTTCGTCGACTTGTGTTTGGGAGAATTTTCATCGTACCTCATGCCAAACACCAATTCTCGAGCAAATTTATTAAGTAAAGCAAGAAAGCGAGAAAAGTTGGAGAACCTTGTGAGGACCTGACAACAGTCGTTAGTTCTGGGCCATCCTTTTAGGGCTTAATAAAGCCTAGTATACAAGAAATCAAGATTGGGCAACTGCCAGGGAGTCGCTTTCGTCAGTTTCCTTTCGTGCAATTTGGAAATAAGAAAATACGGCAGAACCTTGGAGAGGAGCCTACCAGCTTCCCATGAGAGAACACAACTTGTTCGAGACTTCCTCTCTGCTGTTTGTTCTATTTTTGAGTTTTCAACCGCTTGTATTCCTTCCTATTTTTTTTGTTTTCTTACTCTTCTATAATACTGCTCGACGTGATCATTTCTTCTACTTTTTTATCGTTGAACACAACGTTGGGCATACGTTATAAAAACATCTAAGGGTAGAAAACGCCCCATAGAAAAAGTGCCGTGTGAGTCGTTCGCCTTCTGAGGCATCACTTCCGAAAGATTTCCAAGTACTCGTATGACAAGTTTTCTATAAAATGTAGGTCACCACTGGTCATGACAAAGCAAGATGAGAATTTCAAAAAGGGTAAATTTCTTCCCCGCTCTAGATTCCTTGGAGCTTCTGACAGCTGTGTAATGCCAACTTCTTTGCTTAGAGCAAGTAGCTCTTTTTCTTTACAATCACTGGTTAGCCACTAGGCCGATGTCAGAGTTTGTGATTCGAGCGATTCGCTAGCGTCTGCGGTCGCGTCAGTGAATAGCTCTATTGGCGTACCGCAACACGACCTTGGACGCTAGTGAACCGCTAATAGCGAATTGCACGATTCGCAATGTCTGACATTGAATCACGGCTGTTACTAAAATATGTAGTCCGACTAACATATAAATAGAACGCAGGTAGTTCAACGGTATCCTATTTTATCTCAAGTGTTCGTGGACGTTTGACCACACTGGTCAGGCCTCGATGTCCCACACCACCAAATGCTAGCCAAAAGAGCCTTAAGGGCAATGAATACGATAAAGTGGTTCCGCAATAGCGAAATGTATGCACTTGCGGAAACGATAGCCTCGCCGGAAAGGAAACGAGCTCTGGCGTTTCTGTGGCGACAGGTGAGCCAATTGTAGTGAAATCAGGCTGTGAATCCAAAAACCGCCTGCACCCAAATGGACTTTGTCTATACCCTTGTCACAATGTTTTGGCTTTCATTCCAAAGCACATCTAACCAGGGAAGGTCACCAGGCCGGTCCGGGCGCTTGTAATGAGCTGTATACCCTTGCACTCGCCTCGAGACGCTGAGCTCGAGACTGCCCTCATTATCTGCTAAACGGTTTTTTGAACGGAGTTATAAAGCAAGAAAGCGCAGCGGTAGTGCTCCGGTCTCGCAGGCAAGAGGAGGTGGGAACGGTTCTCCGAGGAGCTTGCTTTTCTGCTGTTCAGTGTCAATGGGCGGAAAAGCTTGTAAATTCGTCAAGTTATCAACAATTTCCATTCGTTGCCTGAATGAAGAGTTTGCGAGCTGTTTCCAACAACCTTTTAGCTTTGAGACAGGGCACCACCGCTGCACTCCTTTGCTTTATAACTCCGTTCAAAGAATCGCTTAGCAGGTATGGAAGGCAGTTTCGAGCTCCGCGTCTTGAGGCGAGTGCAAGGGTATAGAGCCATTACTAACGGCCGGACCGGCCTGGTGACCTTCCCTGGTAAGAGATGGTTGCCTATTCCCATCCCGTCACCGTTTATATTTCTACAGCGGCACCCTAACCCAAACTTTCAGTGCCTGAGCCGTAAACTCGTTCCAAGTCAACCAAGAAGATCAACATTAGGCCATAGTACTCACTGCTTTTGAGATGAAGTTTCGATCCGCTGAAGTGAGCATGATGAGATGGGCAGAAACGGAGAATAGCCATGGTCATAATGGCGTGTAATAATGTACATTGCGTGAGTACCTGTAGAATCGAGAGCTATGCCTCCGATGGTATAGCTAGGTATTGGAAGCACAAAAACCACTGGGTAAAGAATGGACTGAAGTTTCAGCCCATGAGAAAGAAACTATAAGTTTGAAAAAAAGATCTAGGGAATTAGGAAGGACCTTACTGAAATCAAGGCTATGACGGTGGCTGGAATATAGAGATACGGTTGTGTAACAACAAGAGCCCGAAGCTCACGACTGGGCTTATTGAGGAAAAGATGGAGGTGATCCACAAAATAGTGCTTATCAAGTACGGTAAGGCGAATATTTCAGAAGGGCGCTGCTGAATAGTGCCCTGGTTAATCATAGTGTGATATTGCAGAAAAAATTCTTCGCTATAGGACCTGTTTTTGCTTCCCCATATGGGTTATGGAATTGAGGCAAATCACTAGCACTAAAGCTGCTGAATGCCTCGTAATAGAAAGTACAAATACATTTCACACTCCGTACTCCAGGTATTGATTGAGGTTCCATTTCATCAAACTACATAATTTAAGTAACGAGAGATTAGTTCTATGCTCCTTGTTTGCAGTTTTGTGGGCTTCGATTGATCCCTAAATTCGGATATGTAGCCGAAGTTTATTAAGTTTGACACAAGATGTGTGAAGCAACATCATTTCTTCTTTTTGCTTGGAGACTCGAAATTCAAATTTCGAATTTCGACGGCGAAATTGCAGTCGGCTCTTCTTGCTCTCTCCTCTACTCACACTTTCACATTCTTCGCCTTCCCCGATGTATTGAGGAATCACAGAACTAGATAAAGTTCTACTCCAGTAGCCTTTCAAGGCGAGTTTTTCATTTGGTTTTATGGCCTCAGTACACAGTTTATTAGTTTTACGTACATGAGACCTACGGATTGGCTTCATACTATGTATAAACACTTTTCATTTGAGTCCAAATCTACAATTACTTACTACATAGTTTGAGAATGAATGAGCCGGAAAATGTCGTTGCTCGTTCACTGTAAAGTATGACCCGAATGGTTGAAATTTATGCGAGTCATAAGAGAAAAGCGCTACGCTCTTAAATTCTGGGCAAGATGCTGATGTGAAAGGCCTGCATTCGAAGAATAGCCCACTCCGTAATTCCGTTTTCCAGAATGTTCAAACATTTTGCAACTAATGTTCTAAAGTCTCGCATTCCAGTTAGATACACTTGGAAAAAATATCAAAGCATAAAATCCCGAAATTTCGAAAAGTAGAATGTGCTTGTGTGGCTGGAAAATTATTACTGATTGTCGAGGCCGTCTAAGACAACTTGAATACAGTTTGGTTGCTGTTCGCTGAGCCGTCCCCTTAGACAGTTGGGAATTTTCTGTGCGACCCTTGTGAGAGGCTCTCCTAAACGAGGTGGTGTTAGAACTTGAAATGCGAGTGTTAGCAGTTCAAAAAAACCCGATTGGAAATCAGGGTTCCATGGCTTAGTTCACATAACAGAGCTACGTGGCGCTCACTTGGCCAACCACTCCAGGCTGGAATTCATCTTCTGTAAGAAAGGAATCTTCTGAGTTTTATTCTAAACAATATGGCAGAACTTTGTGCCTTGAAGTTGAGTTTTGGCCGAAATCTGTTCCAGAGAAGAAGTGGTGCAATGTCCGGAGGATATCGTAGAAAGGTTAAGGGTAGTACTGGGTCCATTACATCAGCTCTTGATAGTCAGCACTGTCCAGCTCAACGCAGAACGTTCTTGTCATTGTCTATTGGCAAATGTAATAGGAATGATAGATCATAATCAAAATTCTGCAAGCAGGAAATAGCATTTTCTGAAGAAAAACGTCACTTCGTTAGGGGTGTTTGATGAAACGTGCAACAGCTGAAAAACGCTGGAAAACTGATTTTCGCGTCGCCGTCGTCAAGAATTCTGTTGCATATAAATGCTTTGAAAGGACCCCTCATCGTCGAAGTCAGCAGCAATCCAAATGCCGCCCTTAGGAAATGCGAAGGGTAGGCATAGGGCACGGGCTCTTGCGTCTTACCTCCTTGGATTACAGAGCATGCCGACGCAAGAAGCAAAATAGAGATAAATTTACTGGGTAGCGTGAATTACGTTGGTGTAGCATTTGACTCTGTTTTGAGAATAGTGCAGCGCAGTTGCGGGTGTTTGGGGCTTTATAGAAGAGCAACTTGGGAGTAAGCAAAACATAAACAAATTTAAGTAACGGAAACGTAGACAACGTAAAAAGTTGTGTGAATTCGGGTGAGAAATTCATCAAAATTCGAAACTATGTGGAGGACAACAACTTTCGCTGCCCATCCATTCAGTGAACGAACATATTGATGTGTGGATCAAAACTGAACACTCATTTCGAAGGTCTTTGTAATTATAGGATGTCTGATCCCGTCACCTTATGAAAACAAAGTTCTCTCAAATTCTTGGGCAGTAATGAAGTAGAAAAGCTTTGAGTACCCCCCCCCCCACCCGCGCACATTCGGACAGTGAAAATCCAGTTTTGGGGGGCCACTCCTTGCTATCTTATCCCTAATACTAGAGAGCACCCTCCGGACTTTCTGTCACAAGGATAAGATAACATGCGGATGGCTCATTTGTGGTGTACATTTGATAAGGACCTGTGGGTGTCCCAAAATCCACGCATTCTTTCCACTTCCTGCCCAGTTGTTTCCATGCGGTGACCATCCTAGAACTCCTCCACCCTTAAAATTGGGTAGAGTGTCCGTCCCCGTGGTCCAGAACCGTTTCCTTGGTCCAAGGCAGGTAGAAATATGGAAGCATTTCATGGTGTTTCCACAGTATACCGACACTTATCGAAAGTACATCTGAAATGATCTGATAAGGTATCATGAGCGCATCATTCTTATCTTGAGTATCGGAGAACTCAATGGAGTGGCCTCCCGAACTGGATTTTCACCCATTCGGCCTACTGCGAAGTCATATTACTCCGCTTTCAGACTGAAGTAATGGTGACATACAATTCCCGATCTTCTAATGGAACATCGACACCGCTCGTTTACCGCAAAGCTAATTGTTCTCAGTACTATTTCGGCTCTGCGCGAGATAGTCCCGCAGCACTACCTGGAGTATTTGAGTGCACATAGCAGTACAATCGCTGACCTTACCATTACGCTTTCCGAACAGCTACGTCTCTTTTTAGGTCACTTGACTATGACGGCACAAAGCCGAAAATGATAAAGTATTACAGCGTAATAATATAGCGCTGCTGACGAATGGCCATCCACCTCAGTTCCGCGTTCCATACTGTCATTGAGTGGCTCAGTGTGTTCCGAGTTCCGGAAGGTAGCTCCCCTATAATCAGCAGTAGTGCATAACTTTCTCTCTACTGGGTAGCGTTTCCATTTTCGTAATGATACCAGAAGGCGGCAAACACTACTTATTATGACAATCTCTGGAAATTTTCAAGGTTCCATCATATGTTAAAGTTCTAGACCAGTTGTATGTACTTGCCTGTCCTATTCTCAGAAAGATCAGTAGCGGTCAAAAGTGTTTGCCGAAACGATTTTACGTACATTCCTTCGCTTTCCCCAGAAAATAGGCCCAAACTTCTCTTTCAAATGTCTTCAAAGCTCAAGACTCAAGGAGTCAGAAGCAGCAAAAGACATACCGTATCAGTAATTGAAGGGAACTGTTTAAGTGAGAACAAAATTATGCACGAAGTACGGTCTCGGCGAACACTTTTGACCGCTCCTGAACCTACTCTTCAGTTTCGCCTGATTTGAGACATCCTTATAAGCACTTCCTGATGTTGCATAATTCTTTGGTATTCTGGGCGGAGCTGGTAAAGTGTCTACGGGTAACATTTACCTCGCGCTCGATGTGTAGGTTCCAGATCGGATTACTCTCAGGGCAATCGAGCCTTCTATACCTTTGCGGTCGATTTATTGATGCTAGAATCAGGGTCAAGCGTGCGTTGAGGAATCCTCGATA